>JANFOE010001548.1:0-171540 GCA_025667525.1 Glebionis coronaria | reverse complement strand
TTAGCACTCGATTGAGGACTAATCTTTATCTTTTCTGTTTTGTACTTTGAATACTTAAAATAAATATCAAAAAGGGGAGGTTGGTTGTGTGATAATCTTGGTATTCGTGCTATTGGTTTTGAACTTTTAACACCTATCTTCCTTGATATAGCAAAAAATCAATGCGTCTAATGTGAACTTTTTCGTTACTTGATCGTCTAATAGGCTGAGTAATTCAAAATGTTTGTGTGTGTTTTTTTTAATTTACTTTTGTAGGATTTATTATTTTTAGTTTTGTTTTTGGTCTCTTTACTTCGATCATTTGATTTTGATGTAATCTAATAGAGAAAAACCTTTGATACCAGGGGCGTACCTATATGGGAGTCGTGTGTGGCACGGGCAACACCCGATTTTACGAAACGAAAGATAAAATTATTATAAAATAGGTTTTTTTCGATAAATACAACATCAAATTTACATAATTTGAGGCAACTTTACTACTAATAATCATTAAAAATATTTGTACAACACCTGTTAAAAATCCTAGGTCCGCCTTGGTTGATACTGAAATAGGGATCGTTTATACGATCAACACTGCCTTTCCTAATACCCGGGATACACAGAATGTATAAGAGAAGATGAAGGTGATGAAAATGGTAAATAAATTAAAAAGAGTGGTAGGGAGAGTTGTTGGGGTGTCGGCATCAAATTTTTAAGTTTTACAGTTTTCTTTTCTTCTCCATATTATATAACCTGGTCCTCATGTCCTTTGTCTTACTGCCACGTGTCACTAACAAACAAATTTATCACTTAACTCGTTTTCTGATTATTATATATCATCATAAATTAAATATTTTAAACACAAGAGTTTGTCCTCATACGCGCTTAAAAAACTGGCGCAATCGTGAGTGCTAAGAGGGCACGGTACGGTTGAGTTATGAGTTGACTAACGCGAGCTTATGGTTTAATCAATTACATCGTGGGTCACGTTATGGGGTTTAACTGACAACTAACAGTCGACGTTATGAGGGTCTAGCCAACCACACCGTGACTCGTGTTATTATTATTATTTATTATTTTTTATTTTTTTTTTTGAAAATTTGAATTTATAAATTGAGAATTATATAAAATTTTGGGTTTTTTTTAAATCAAAACAGCTCAACGGTTGTATGACCGTTACATTCAAATTTATTCAAAAAAATAAAATATTCCAGTACGGCTACCTTGTTACGACTTCACTCCAGTCACTAGCCCTGCCTTCGGCATCCCCCTCCTTGCGGTTAAGGTAACGACTTCGGGCATGGCCAGCTCCCATAGTGTGGATCGCGGTCTCACACACTAATCGCACTATGTGGAAGAGTTTTATGGGGGATTGTCCCTAAGTAAATTTTAGTTAAGCTTTGTTCTCTTGCAAAGCGGCGAGCTATAGCTATTTAGAAAAAGAAAAGATTTGAATTTGCAATGCACTATCCGGTCCAGCCCCAATCTCGATGAAAAAAGGAGAAGCAACTAAAGAAGGGTGACGAAGCTTCTTTGCATCCCATAGTGCTGTCGCACTAAGCGACTACCGTTCCAGAGTCGTACAACGAAGTGATTAGCATACCAGAGTGACGCAAGGCTCTAAGCTCGTACCTTATAAGTAAGCTCTTTATGCTCTCTCCGCTCGCTCCTTTTCGTAGCGTAGATAAAATTGTGAGACGATAACACGAGAAAGTTTGGTGTTAATCAGAAAGGATGTTTGTGAAGTTATGGAATATTCTGATATTATGTGAAAAAGTGATGATGTGACACCACTTTTTACCCACGGCATGAACTCGACGGCTCAGCCGTACCATACGCTCTGATGGTAACAGTTTTGTCTCTAAACAACATATACGGTAATAAATTATAAGCTCACTATGTTATATTGGGAGTTAGTTTTATGTTCCAAGTGTGTTTGTACAACAAAAATAAAAAACGAGGGAAGTGCCATCTTGTGAAATTTAAAACCAGGCCATTTATAAACGTACGTTATTCAAAGCCAAACAAGTTAACAATGAGTATAAAAGCATTTATTTGTATTGATTTTTCAAAGTTTATATTAGGCTTAAATCAAACATCTTATAGGTAAAAGGTATATGATATGTTGGTAATTTTAGTATTACCAACTTATTTTATTCGATTGTCTTTGAGACCAATGGGTTTATACAAATTTAGTTTAAGACCGATTAGGAGATATGAGGCGCACGTTCGTCACACTTAACTAGATACGGTCATGATTAAGATGCGAGGGTCAAAGGGCAAAGCCGGGGTCTCGCTGTCAGATCAGTGTGCGAGGGATGATGTGAGGCCTACCCTCGTAGGGTTCGGGTAAGCGCCCTAAAACCTATACGAGTTTTATGAATTAGTATATCAGTTTTTCCGCTAAAATACCAAGAGACGCATCTTTTATTAACCAGCACAACGGTTGGTGAATAACTGAAAATTATCGATTTTCGGTTATGAATATAACCATACTTTCGTCTTATTTGTAGAACATATATAACACAAACAAATATTCTAAGGTTTTCGATTAATTTCTCGTGCTTCAGAATTCAGTTGCTAATCTATCATATTTGATTAAAAATTTTGTAAACCCTAAATATGTTGGATTGAAATACTTTAATCTAAAAAGGGCAAATAGCATAAAAATGTACTCATCTTATGTGAAAACTCAATTAAAGGTACTCAATTTTTTTTTCTTAATTAAAAGTATCAATCTTTTTTCTTGTTGCAATATTGGGAAATTAACAAATTTAAAGGTTACATATTAACGTTCATTTACTTTATTATTGCATCGTTAGTCCTTTTTATTAATGACATTATATAATAAACTCAAAATTTCGTATTTTTTACAGTTTTAGACCGTTTTTTACCGTCTAAAACTCAAAGTTCGTTTGATTTTTACTGTTTTCGTTCGGTTTTTAATCATTTCGTTCCAGTTTTACAACATACGTCCTTATTTACCGATTTTGACCGTTTCATCCGTTTTATACTTTTTCGAGTTCTTCTCACCGTTTGTGTTCATTTTCTGGCTTTTCACTGTTTTCGCCCATTTTTATTTTTATATCATTTTTTACTCTTTTTACAATTTATGACCGCTTTTGTTTGTTTTTTACTTTTTTTTTCTTTCCTTAAAAAATAGGCGAGAACGGCTAGAAAATGACGAAAAAAGGTCGAAAACAGTAAAATGGACGAAAAAGACAAAAAACGAACTAAACTACTAAAAACCGAACAAAAATGATAAAACTCAGACGAAAATAGAAAACGGTAAAAAAAATGATTTTTGAGTTGATTACAAAGTATCGTTAATATAAAGGACTAAAGATGCAATAATAAAGTAAACGGTCGTTAATATATAGCCTTAAATTTGTTAATTATCCCAATATTGCAAAAAAAAAAGATCGGTACCTTAAATTGAGAAAAAAAGTTAAATACCTTTAATTGAATTTTAACATAAGATGGGTATCTTTTTATAATATTTGTCCATCTAAATATTATTACACGACTCAAATTAATATCCAGCTTATAATTCATTCACATTCCAACATGTTATATGACCATCAAGTCATCAACTGATTGGGAAATGATTTGGATGACTAAAGTTATGCATACTTTTATGCTTAATATAAATCAACTGTTTTAGAGTAGTTGGTCACCTAAGAGAATCTAAACTTCTCTTGGAGCTTGGGAAGGAGGTTTGGTCATAGGTTCAAGTCTTGCAAAGAATAAGAATCTATAATTTTTCTCCTTAGTGCGAAGCCGTGAGTTCTAGGGGTTTCCCCTAGTGGTTCGGGTCCCGAAACCTGGCCGTTATGGATGGTATAACTCGGTGGTCGGATTTCAGTGAGATTGAAATGCCGTTAAAAAAACACTTTTATGCTTAATATAACGTGTCAATATTTTGTTGATTGCTTAAGTAAATATACTTTTTTTTCCTTTTGAACAACAGAAATTTTTATTTATAAAAATTAGCAAGAAAGTTAAATAATATATCGAAAAGGAAAATTCAATCCAAAATTTAGATTTACCATTTCTAGCAATTATACCATAAATAAATACATAAAAAAACACCTAAAAATATCAACTAAACATAGTAAAACATCAAAAACCACCCCTCTTTATTCTTCGTAAATCATCAATCGTATTTTTGCCTTTCAAACACTCGAAGGTTGATTACATTACACTACATCACTACAATATGCTGAAAGTACACATTAACATGCTCATTCCCACCCAGGGTTGAACAATTCTGTCGATATTTTGTATTGTTCCTACAACTCTTGACTTTTTAAGTAAAATAATTACACGAAGAAGTCTTACTCTTCCCGTCTAAAATTATTGTTCACCGACAAAAAATACACAGTTTAAGAAAAATACTACATTTTCACTTTTTTCTTTTACTTTTTGCAAAAAGACAGTTTTACCCTTAACCAATTAATTTAAAACTTTTTTAAAATTTGTAATTATGATTTCAATTCAGGGTAATCTAATAATCTCGATCTAAAATAACATACCTAATTTTTAGAAGTTTTAGAAGTGAACAATTAAATTGAAATAAACCAAAATAAAAAAGTGGACTATAATTTTAGGGCGAAGTGAGTAATAAACAACTTGATCTGTAACCTTTTGAAGAAAAAGCAAACCATTTTTTTGTAATCCAATTAAAGAACAAAGATTCTGCAGTGCAGTCAACACTCAACAGCTAGCATGAAGTTTGTACTAGAAATAAAAAAAAGTGTTTTCTTAGAGCATCCCAATGCATAAAGTCTTTTCATGACTTTATGCATTTAATACATTAATTAGAGCATTAATAATCTTATATAAAAAGCTTTTTTACAAAATCTACTCTAATGCTAAAAAGTCTTACATTAGTTTTTTTGTTAGATCATTTAATGCTTCAAGTAATGTAAACCTTTTGTGTCAAAAGATTTGTGTATGTAAACCTTTTGTTATTAAAAGCTTTTCACTCTAATGGTAAAAGTCATTCTAAAGACTTTTTAAAATAGTAAAAAGTCTTTAGTAAACTTCCCATTGGAGATGCTCTTAGGTCATGGAGGTAAGAGGATATCTTCGAATATTGACCAAAACAACAGACAAACTATGAATTGTGCATATCTTATAGAACAAGTTATGGTAAGGCAACCGTCCAGCATGTCTATATGTGGCTCAAATTTTTCATTTTTTAATGTCCCTACAATCACCCCACTTGCAGTCGTTGTCTGGGGTCGTTTTTCAATGCTTTATCTTTGACATTTGGTTTTTGACCATTTGCAAATATGCATTATGTGGTTTTCATTTTTGTTGCACTAAAACACTCTTGACTCTTGAGTGGTTAAGTTGAGACTGACTTTACATTAAGTTTTACTCCGTATATATTTTTAGTAATTCAATGCTTACATTATGACAATTGACAAATTAGTTCTAAAATTGCATCTAAGGGGAAAGAAAAATTTGCAGGTCCATAGTTTGACCTTTATTGAGTTTATCATATACTTTTTGAAGTTTTTGGATTGGAACCTAAAGATGAGGAGTGTCAACCAAAGACCTAAGAGAACCTACAAGACAATTCATACGTTAGCAGATGTTGCAAAGTAAAACTTTGCTCGATCGAGCATATTCCACATATTTTCCATCCTTACATCATAAGTATAAAGAATGTCAAAGGTATGGTGATAAAAATTGTAGATTTAAGTTGTTGGTCTAAGTATTAAGCAAAATACGTGGTGTGTAATTCGACAATAGTTGTCGCAAGAATTAGTGTATATCGACCAAATTCACACTCCGTGGACTTATGAAGGATTTGAATGTGTTATTATTAAACAAATCATAAGTCAAAATTAAGAATTATAATTCAAACAAAAAGCAAAAATTAAACTATTTGTATTCTAATAATTAAAATACGTTACTGAAAATTTAAAAAAAAAAACTCGTGCGTACACGAGTATTATAACTAGTTCTTGATATAAACATTACTTTTTTTGGAAAACATAGCTTTGTTCCCGAACACTTAATGCACGTGAAAATAAATAAAAGGCCTATTCGTGGAGATGAAAGAAGCTATAAATGAACATCATGTATGAGATGCGAAAGGGGAGGAGGAAAGAAAAGATGTGAAAGTCTATGGGAGAAAAATTAAAATGTTGTTCATATCCTGATCACAAGGTTTCTGTTTTTCGAACTTTTACCGTGGACATGGAACCGGGAAAGTCTGGACAAAAGTTTGACCAAAAAGTTACCAACATCGAACATCTTTTACAAGTGTGATTAACTGTAATAACTTTGTGACGTGGCATTTAGTTTTCCGTGACTATATCCCGATCTTAAACTACAAAGACCACTTTCCTTTTCCCCGAAGTTTTCAGTTGCTTCGGAAGCTTGCGAAATTGCTATTAAAATGTGTTACGCATTCCAACTGTTATATTATATGGATATGTATGTCAACTTTATTGGACAAACATAGTACTGTACTTTTTAGCTTCATAGATTGGTGGTATTTCCGATCCACGTCGATTTATTTATAACTAATTTCAGAGTACAACCTAACTATTTGAGAGTTTTTTTTCCGTATAATTCGATTTAAGATTGCAAATTAGTACAAGTTGAATACCAAAGTCAAACTAACCTCTTTTGATTCATGTTTCCTATTAGCTATCTATGTAGCTGAAGTCATTCCAAAAGTATTGGATCGGGCTTCTGTACAACCATTACGACTAACATATCTCACGGCTGGAGATGGATCCCACGGTTTGGAATAGCGAACTTTAGGATTGTTAAGTTTATACAATATTCTAGATAAACAGTTTGGATTTTGGGGCGCTACTAGGGTCGTCCCGTAGATTTTGGGAGCCCTGTGCCATGAAAAACACGAGACCCTTGTGTCGATGTAGCCGTAATAACAACTCAAGTCACAAATAAAAAAGCAACTAGTTTTTAAACATGTATCTATATTATAGGTCTAGTAGTAACTAAAAAAATAGTTGAGAAAAAAAATGACATTTATTTTATAGCCTGCTTATACGATCAATATTAAGGAAAATTTAAATTCAGCTAGAAATAAGGGCTCAAAGGATTAATCTATTGGTAAACACAAAAGTTATTTTGAAACCTTAATTTTTAGTGAAATCTAATGAACAAATCCTACCCATTGATTACCTAAAATTAAAAAACACGGAGAGGTTATTTTTGATAAAATGTACAACAGTTGTAAAAAACGGCGGAAAGACAAAATGTAAATTTGAAGAAAAATGGTTATCACAAATGATATTTCACTTGTGATGAAAACAATAAAATATCACTAGTGATAAAATAATGAAACGTCAATAGTGATATTTCATTGATTTTCGCTAGTGAAATATCACTAGTGACAAATCATTACTTCGTTATATTTACAACTTTGGTACCTCTGCCTATTTTTACAACTTTTAGACATTTTGGAAAAAATAGCCCCTCCATATTTTTTTTTAAATCTAAGTTTAATCCCTACCATTAGATTAAAAATAAATGAAAGGTGAAAATTTTCCACTTAATTTCTAATAAAAAACAATTCATAAATTTGGAAGATTAATTGAAAAGTGACTAATTATTAGTTTTTAGTACTAACGTTATTAAACTTAGGCTCACTGAAAGAGCCTGAAGTAATACATACACAAAATACAGATTGCTCACAAAAGTTATTGGGCCCCTGTGCGCTAGTACAGCCCGTACAAGCTTAAATTCAAGGTCGGATGCTACCCCAAATCTCGCGAACGGGGGCCTTTGCCTCGACCCTCACCCTTCTAGCAAAGGGCTTTGTCCCTTGACCTCTGCATCTTTGTCGCGATTGTACCAAGTTAACAGTAATGAGTGTGCACTCCGTACATCTTAACCAGTTTTGAGCTAAACTTACATTATAAGGCTGTCAAAATCGTGGTTGTAGATTTTAGATTAACTTTTTCTAAATCACACAACTAAAAAATTTGAGATCATGAAGTTTGAACTTAATAAAAGACCAAAATCAATTTTTTTTTGAGAATATGAACATATAAGAGTGCATCAGCCTTTAAAGTAATCGGACAAATACTTTAAAATCTCCAATGCACAACATCATATAATCTTAACTCAAACTTAGACATCATGTGCTCGACACGATATATAAATGAATTGAACAATTTTCCTCTAACTGATGCGGGAAATATTTTTTGATAGTCTTTACCCATCACTCATATTATAAGAGTTGAGAACACGTACAAAGACTTAAATTTTATGCAATATTATTACTCGAGATACAAGTGTGATTACCGGTAATAATCAGTCGACCTGGACTAAATCTCGATGTTAAACTACAAAAACCACTTGTCATTTCCGAAGTTTCCTGTTGGTTCGGAAGCTCTCAAAGCTGCTATTAAGATTTGTTCCGCTTTCGAAACCACGTTGTGCAAACATAAACAAACGTTAACTTTCACTTCTTCTGATAACGTTCCGAATATTTTGTTTAATGTACAAACTACATTAAAAGATGATTTGATCAAATATTTCGAAATGAAAAATGGCAAATGGAGTTTATTTGTTGCATTAAGAACTAATTAAGAAGTAAACGATTGATATTATTAACTGTTAGCTACTTGTTAAATGGCAGAAATTCGCTAAGCTTAGATAATTTCATTTTCTGACATGATTAACTCTACAAACTTTATAAACTTTTTCTTAAATCCACTACAACTATAATGAGTTTAGGGTCGCCCTTTTTCTAGGGTCAACTTAGTCGTCCTTAGATTAAGGGGGGACCCACCACTTTTACGTAAAAATCTTGGTCAAAAGGGCTGTGGGGACAAAGTGGGGACCACAAACCCTAGGGACGACTAAGTCGTCCCTAGGTTAAATACATTTATTTTCCCCGTTTTTAAATCTTTTTTATATATTTAAAATTAATATAAATATTTTTTATTTAAAAAGTTTAAAATGAAAGTGGACCCACTTAACTTAGGGACGACTAAGTCGTCCCTAGGTTAAGTAAATATATTTACCAGTTTTTTTTATCTTTTTTATTTATTTAAAATTATTTAAAATTAATATAAATATTTTTAAAAAAACGTTTAAAATAAAAGGGGGGCCCTTGTAACCTAGGGACGACTAAGTCGTCCCTAGGTGAAGGAAAATTTATTTTTTCCTTTTTTGTCACTTGTATTTATTTAAAATTATTTAAAATTATTTAAAATTAATTTAATTATTTTATTTAAAAATAACTTTATACATATTTAGAAAAAAAATTATACATATTTAAAAAAAAATTTATACATATTTAAAAAAAAACTTTATACATATTTAAAAAAACTTTATATTTATTTAAAAAAAACTTATATGTATTTAAAAAAAACTTTAGATATATATTTAACACTTAAACACGCGCTTAATTAAAAATATATATTACAACGATAATAGATTCATAAATAAGAAAAAAAACACATCACAAACTAGTTAAAACTAAACGTACAGATTAACACATAATAATAAAATACAAATTAACACATTAAAATAACAAATAGATTACTACTCAAAGCTAAGATTTTCCATATCATTTAAAAGCTCATGAAGTATTGCAGCCGATTGACATGCGTGGTCTTCAGGATGCCTTTCCATTTCTAGTCTTGTCTCTAGCATCTTTATCTTTAGATCTTTGATCTTGCAATTAGAGCACTCAGTTGGTGCAGATTGAGAAGGACCTGTAGAAGAACTTGGATGTGAACCTTGAGGTGTTGAAGATCCAGGGGAAGATCTTATACGGAGTTCGAGATCAAAATCATCCTTCCATTTAAAATATTTACATCCATAATCATCTGTTTTTGGCTGTTACAAAGTAAACAAATAACATGACATGTCATTTTAATAATCACACGTATTACATAACTAAAACATTTGATTGTTTACCTTCGAAAGAGGACATGCATAGTAAAGTTTACCAAAGCTATGAGGTTGATGTGACTGTCTCAACACAATATATCCCTTTCTACATGTACACTTATAAGCTTCAAACGGATCCATCTTATGCAAAATCGGGTGGTGGTGGTGGTGAGTTTGGTATGAAAGGATAAGAGTTTATGAGGATAAGAGCTACCATAAATAAAGATAAAAATTTAGGGTCGACACATTTAGGGACGAGTTAGTCAACCCTAGCTTTCCCGCCAACATTTTCCCGCCAGCATTTACCGCCAACATTTCCCGCCAATATTTGATCACTTAAACATGCTTAAGCTCAGTATTTTTAGCTTAATGGTCACCTCAGAGCAATAATAACATATAACCGTAACATATCGACTCATCGGTTGAACCTATAACGTATAACCGTAACATATGGACTCATCGGTTGAACCTATAACGTATAACCCTAATATATGGACTCATCGGTTGAACCTATAACGTATAACCATAGCATATGGACTCATCGGTTGAACCTATAACGTATAACCGTAACATATGGACTCACCGGTTGAACCTATAACGTATAACCCTAACATATGGACTCATCGGTTGAACCTATAACGCATAACCGTAACATATGGACTCATCGGTTGAACCTATAACGTATAACCCTAGCATATGGACTCATCGGTTGAACCTATAACGTATAACCGTAACATATGGACTCATCGGTTGAACCTATAACGTATAACCCTAACATATGGACTCATCGGTTGAACCTATAACGTATAACCCTAGCATATGGACTCATCGGTTGAACCTATAACGTATAACCGTAACATATGGACTCACCGGTTGAACCTAACGTATAACCGTAACATATGGACTCGTCGGTTATTAATTATTACAAACTAAGTATAACGTATATTTTAATATTAATTATAATAATTTATTTTGATTTTTATTATTAATTTATATTATCAATTTTATTACATATAGAGAAGATATAATGCAAAAATCCCTTGAAAAACACTTAGGGACGACTTTGTCGTCCCTAAATATCAAAGGAAGTCGTCCCTAAAAAACCCTCCAAAAACACTTAGCCAAATTTTGTAAAACTTGAAAAATTTGGGAAAAATTTAAATAACCCGCTTGGGTTTGAGATTTCCCGGTTTACAACTTGGGACGACTTAGTCGTCCCTAGGTATCCGAAGTCGTCCCTACGAATTAATATTAGACAAAAAAAAAACTTTTTATTATTAACCTAGGGACGACTTAGTCGTCCCTAGGTTACTAAGGGAAAGTCGTCCCTAGGTGTAAAATACAGATAGTGGTCTTATCTTCATATCTCATTTTTTTCACTGTTAAAAAAAATAAAAAACGGGACGAGAGCAGCGCTGAAGCAATCATCATCACCATCACCATCCAACCCACCATCACCATCAATCCAACCCAACATCAAACATCCAACCCACCACCATCACCATCAATCATCCAACCCACCACCATCACCATCAATCCGACCCACCACCAATCACCATCAATCCAACCCACCACCAATCCGACCCACCACACGAGCACAATGATATGATGTATAATGTTGATTTATTTTCGGATTGTTTATTTAGTTAAAGGTAAATGATGTATAATGTTTAATTTGGTTTAATTTTGTTTAATTTTTAATTGGGATAATGTATAATGTTTAATTTCGGATTGTTTATGCTAGGATTGTTTATTTAGTCAACCACCGGACCACCACCAGTCACGGCAGCAACAACCACATTTTGTTTAAATTTGTTTTTTAAATAAATATAAAGGTAAATGATTTTTTTTAACTATTAATTTTGTTTAAATTTGTTTATGTTTAATTATTATTAATGTTTATATTTTATTTCCTAGCACTGCCGTCACCACCACCACCACTGCCGTCGCGGCAGCAGTAGCAACCACCACCGCCGGCAGCAGCAGCAGTAGCCACCACCACCGACAGCAGCAGTAGCCACCACCACCAATAAAGGTGATTTTGGCTTAATATTTTGCCTTATGATTTCAGATTATATTTAAGCTTAATTGATTTAGGCTTAGTTGATTTCGGCTTAATATATATATATATATATATATATATATATATATATATATATATATATATATATATATATATATATATATATATATATATATATATATATATAATTGATTTCGGCTTAATTGATTTAGCATTAGTTGATTTATGTTGTATATAGTGCTTAATATATATATAGATGATTTCGGCTTAATTGATTTAGGCTTAATAGAATTCGGGTTATATATGGCTTAATATTTATATAGGGATTTCGGGTTAATATTTAGGCTTAATATGAAATAGGCATGAGTTTAATTTTTTTTTTATATGTTTCTCGTAGCCGAGACCCGAGTCACAGTCGAAGGGAACCGAGTCACAGTCAAGAACTGAGACCCGTGTCACAGCCAAAAAAAGGTAATGTTTTTTTTAAATTGTTGTGGTGTTGTTTGTTTCAAATTAGAATTTTTTTTGGAAACCAACTAATTTAGGTTTTCTTTATTTTATGTTTGTGTTTGGTTAGCACCAGGACAGTCGGGACAACTTCCTCATCCGGATCTCTTTTTCTATCTTTCTATCTTTGCTTATTCCAGTCGTGACCGAGGTGTGTAATTAATATTATGCATATGTTTATTATATTATATATATATGATATACGATTGTTAGTCTTTTGTAGTAAATAATTTTAGGAATATTTTAGGATTTTATCGATTAATTTCGGAAAATTCCCGTCCGAAGTTAATCAACCTATAGAAAACCCGTCCGAAATTAATTTATTAGGAATTAAATTCGGAAAGTCCCCTGTTTGGGACTGCTTTTTGATGTTTCGTCTCATTTAGGATATGAATGCGTATAACTGGTTTATTATTTGAGATGATTTCGACAGTGTTTCTCCTTTACTCCTACGAATATGTCTTTAAACACATATTTGGGGAGTAGAGGGGAAATGCTGCCGAAATTTTCTCAAATAGTAAACCGGTTATACGCATTCATATATGGGACGAAACATTCAAAAGGTGGGTTAGGATTGCCTTCCATAGTTGCACTAGGAAGAAAAAAAAGAGTTCATATTCATTTTGTTAGTATGACATTTTACGTATAAAAAAAATAATTTATCTGAGTATGTTTATTTGCAACGCAGTTATGACAATTGATAAGAGTTGGACCACTGTAAACAATCGTAATTCCAATGAGTTTTTAGATGGTCTTTTTGGATTCATCCAGGATTGTGAGAAATTTTTGCACCCCATCTCACAAAAGCTCCGTTGCCCATGTATTCGTTGTTGTAACCGTGAAACGTTGGTTACCCTCGGCCAACTTGAGGCACACATATCCAAATTCGGGTTTGACAAACATTACACCACTTGGATATATCACGGTAAACCAATTCTTCCGTTACCTCCACTATTACCACATTCACCTGATCGAATTCACATGGATGCGTTCTTCGAAGATATTTCTGCAAATAATATTCTAAATCCACCATCTGAAACTCCACCCTCTCAAACTCCACCAACTCAAACAACCGGTCCTCAACCAACCCAAACATCGGCTCCTAGTAACGAGTTTGAAGAGTTACTCGCTAGGTCTGCCCAAAAGTTGTACCCGGGTTGTGATATGACCACATTGGAATTTACATTAGAGATTTCGCACATCAAGGTTTTACACAAAATAACTGATGCCGGGTTTAACAAAATTCTAGCTCTTCTCCAAAAGGCATGTTCCCCTAGTAAAGGATACAATTTCCCGTCTTCATACTATGAAATAAAAAAGACATACAAAAAGATCGGGTTAGGATACGAATCGATCCATGCTTGTATAAATGATTGTTTTTTATATTGGGGATCACCGGAAAACAAGGCGAGGCACACTTGTCCAATCTGTAACGCGAGCAGATGGAAAAACCCAAAGAAGAAAAAGGGGACGGAATTAGTTGCCAACAAGGTGGTGCGTTACTTTCCGATAACACCTAGACTACAACGTATGTTCAACACAAAAGACATAGCAAAGTGGATGACTTGGCATGCGACCAGACAGTCTAAGGAAGACGGTAAAATGAATCACCCCTGTGACGGCAAAGCATGGAAATATTTTGACATGATGAAACCTGAGTTCTCTTGTGACCCTAGAAACGTTCGATTAGGGTTGGTTGTTGATGGTTTTAATCCTTATGGCATGATGAGCCAAACTTACAGCATGTGGCCGGTTATATTGACAACATACAACACACCACCGTGGATGTGTTTGAAAGAAACTTCTTTAATGTTGACGATGTTAATTCCCGGCCCTAAATCAGCTGCAAAGGACATTGATGTTTACTTGCAGCCTCTAATTAAAGAACTCAAAGATTTATGGGAGGGAGTCTGGACGAAAGACGCTGCTACGGGTACTCATTTCAAAATGAAAGCGGCGGTTTTATGGACCATCAATGATTTTCCAGCTCGAGGTAGTTTGTCTGGGTGGACTGGGCAAGGGTACCTCGCATGCCCTACTTGTAATGTTGACACTCCATCGATGCGTATCAACAGCAAAATCGTTTATGTTGGTTACAGAAGATGGTTAAGAACAAATCATCCAGATCAGAAAAAATCCAAGGAATTCTACGGTTTTCCCGAAAATAAGCCTAAACCAAGAAAGTTTTCAGAACTTGATATTCAATTGCAGATTAGTAAAGTCTTTAAACGTAAACCGGGGAAACATAAACAAATTCTCAAAGACAACCGCCCCCATAATCGAGATGTTGAATTGAACTGGAGTAAGCGTTCTATCTTTTGGGATCTTGAGTATTGGACCTTTCTTCTACTAAAACACTGTTACGATGTCATGCACATCGAAAAGAATTTCCTTGAGGCTTTACTGAATACCCTGTTACAGAACGACAAATCCAAAGACACGCCAAAGGCAAGGCTAGACTTAGAAAAAATGGGAGTTCGAAAGGAGTTGTGGTTAGTTAAAAAAGATAACGGGAAGTTCGATAAGCCTCATCCAAAGTTCTCTTTCACTCCAGAAAAAAGAAAACTTTTTTGTAAATTCATTAAAGGAGTCAGACTACCTGATGGCTTTGGATCCAACTTCAAGAAAAAAGTGACCGCTGATGATGACAATATAACGAACTTGAAATCTCATGACTGTCATATAATGATGCATCGGTTACTTCCTTATGGAGTGCAACAATACTTGCCCAAAGACGTTGCAAAACCTATAATCGACATTTGCTTATTCTTTAAGCAGCTTTGTGCTCGAAGTTTGACTGTGCAGGACATGAAAGAAGCTAAAAACAAATTGATCATTATGATGGTTAATTTAGAGCAAATCTTTCCTCCTGCTTTTTTCGACATAATGACTCATTTGGTTATACATCTACCCGATGAGGCTATTCTAGGTTCCGTTACTCGCGGCAGGTGGATGTATCGATTTGAAAGATACATGAAAAAGCTAAAGAATTATGTACGAAATAAAGCTAAGCCTGAAGGTTCCATTGCTGAGGGTTATGTTGCAGAAGAGGCATTAACTTTTTGTTCGCGTTACCTTAAGGATGTCGAGACGAGATTTAACCGCCTTGGCAGAAATGAAGACGATTTGCCTAGACAACCAGATAAATTTGAGGTGTTCCGGACCGTATGCACACCGACGGGTGGAATCAAACCAACTCGTATGACTAATGACGACATGCAGGCAGTTACGTGGTTTATACTTAACAACAGTCCTGAAGTCGAAGCCGACATCTCAGCTTACAGCGAGTATGTTTCTTCCTATTTTTTTATAATTTTGAAAATTCTTCTTTCTCGATGACTTCTGCTAATATCATGAACCTTTGCAGAGAGGCGCCTGATAATGTGGAAACGAGTTTTCCTGCGTGGTTTAATAACATGGTAAATACATTAGATATATTACCTTGGAGTTATTCCTCATCTAATAAACCTTTTTGTATCTCATTTTTGTAGACTCGTGAAAAAAAAGTGAGTGTGGGCTGTAGTGACGAGTTATTCTCTTTGGCATGTGGACCTATTAGTTCATGTACATACCCCTCTTGCATAGTGAACGGTGTGAAGTTTGTGGTACGTGAACGCGATATACTTCGTACCACTCAATGCAACGGAGTTTCAACACCCGGGGTTGATGGAGAGATGTATTATGGTCAACTTGAAGAAATTCTGGAGCTCACTTATATCGGCAACCGCAAGGTTTTGTTGTTTCGATGTAAATGGTTTGACACAATTAACCCTACCAATTGCACCAAACGCAACAGACGTTCTTACACTGAGCAATGCATACATCATATTTTGACCGATAGGCTATTTCACCAAAATAACCCATACATTTTCCCGACACAAGCAACACAAGTATTCTACCTTGAAGACCTTGCTAGACGACCGCTTCATTGGAAGGTCGTCGAACAGGTTTATCATCGAGATGTGGTAGAGTCCGATGAAGATGTTATACATGGTAGCAGTTCATCAGATGTTACACTGTCTGTTGCTTTGCCTAATTTGGGTATTACGGATTTGAGTGTAAATACTCAACCAACGGAAGTGGACGCCCCACCGGTTGATGATGATATTATTAATATTGAAGATGATGAGGTAGTTGCACACGTCATTGGTGATGTTGATGATGATGATTTAGTGTCGGATGATGATGAAGTGAACCCTAATAATGATGTTCAAGAAGTTTTATCTAGCGATGATTCTGAAGATGATGACAATTGATATTAAGTTGTATTTTGAATGAAACAGTTGTTATATGCTTTAATGTGTAAATTTTTATTTGTAAACGATTGTTATATGCTTAAGTTGTAGTTTGAATGAAACAATTGTTATACGTTTAAATGATGATGAGTTGTTTTTATTTGTTTAAATGTGTAATTTTGTATTTTAATGAAAATGTTTTTATATGTTAAAATGTGTATATTGATATGAATTTATGTATTAGTATTAATTGGTTAATTAAATTGTGTAATTTTGTTTTTTAATGAAAATGTTTTTATATGTTAAAATGTGTATATTGATAAAATGTGTATACTGATATGAACTTGTTATTTTACAGATGGCATGTGTAGCTCCTAGGTCACATGGTGGGGATGCTGGTGGTAGTCCACCCAGACGGCCCACACGTCCTGTACCGGCCGAGTGTCAGCGTAAGAAATCATTATATTTTTTTATAACACTGATATTTATAATTTATGTCACTTGAATTTTTACGAGTAAATAACATATCATTTGTAGGTTCAAATCAACGCTTTGAGACCAACCTAGGAAAATTAAGGAAGGCGTTCAGAGATAATCACAAAAGACCTTTGACAATTGGCTTTGAATTTCAAGATCTGAAAACCTTCCATTTTCTGGGCAATTATGCATCATTGTTGTCTCATCTTATGGGAGAATTAATCCGGTCACTTCCCCTGAACTGCGAATGGGACGAAATTCCAGAGTGTGATAAAGCTCATATTTATCCTACAATTGAGGTCAAAATTGTTTATTTTACTTATATTGTTATTGTTATCGACATTTAGATATGTGTGTTATGTTTAATTTGTTTGTTTATTTAAATTCATATGTTTTTATGTAGACATATTTCGACCTCGAGCCATGGTACAATCATCGTACTGAGGTGGTGTGTGGCAGTGGTGTGTATGAGGTGTGTACTCGGGTTAGGCTTGCGTTGGAACTCCAACTGAGGTTGCTGTATAGAAAATACAAGAACAGGATCAAGACAGATTTTTATTCGAAATATCAGACGCCCGCACTGGCACAAGAACATGTACCGCCGCCGAGTGTGTGGGACAGTAGAACCGAAGGTGATTGGGCTGAATTGGTTCAGTGGTGGTCAGACCCAAAGAGGGTGGCAAGAAGTCAGGTTAATACTGTTAATCGTTCCAAAAACACGGTACCGACCACTCAAGGCAAAAAACCATTCGCCCGAGGAAGGAATGAATACGTAAGACTCTTTATAATTTTTGTGATTTATTTAAAAGCGTTTATATTGTTTATTTATTATAGCTCGTTATTAATTTATTTGAGATTTTACAGAAAGTCAAGGAAGGGGTTTACGAGGACCTAGTTAAAACATGGAGGAAGGGGCACTCAAGTGGTGGCACGTTTAAAAGTAAAGAAAACGAGGAAAGATATGTAAGTAATATATAACTCTTTACATGCCTTAGTAACTAATTTCATTTGTTTTAAATCGTTTTTTTTTCAGCAAAAGATGAAAGCCCTCAGTGACCAGGTGAGAGCCAAGGTCATCCCACCCATGTCTGATAAAGAAATAGTGGCTCAAATCATGCCAAGTCAAAATAAGCAAAATGTGTCGGGACAAGGCAGAAAGTTACCCGGTGGTGCCAATAACACAACTCGCAGGTTATATATCCTCAATAAAACAAAATGTAAATCAATTGTTCATATTTATGTCTTGTTGTATATAATGAAACATTGTTGTTGTAACTTATCGCAGGCGGGGTGCTCCACGTCGACCAGATGTTCCCTCTCGTAGTGAATTTCAGGAATTGATAGAACGAAATGAGCGACAGATGGAGCTGCTGAGGAAAGAGAATCAGGAGGCGCAACATCGGGCTTACTTGGCAGCGTTAAAGGCGGATGCGGCGCAACAATATACTCAGACGTCGTACCAGCATATGGCGCAATATCAGAGTCAATTGGGTGAGTTTTTCCAGAACTACAACTCAAATACTGATCACCCAATTAGACCTCCTACTTTTGTACCCCCGCCCCGACCCTTTGTTATGCCCACCCTAGCTCCTGATTGGGCTCATTTAGTCCAACCCCCTATCCTTGGGCACAACCAGTGCAACCTCCTTCCATCGACCCATACCGACCATCTTTGCCCGACAATCTCCAACCACTCCAACCTCCCTATACCGGCACTTATCCTATTGCTCCCGTCACCAACAATAACACATTTAACCATTGTTATCGTCCCACCACACACTCGACTCATGAGATCGGCTCTACTTCACAATCCATACCCGGAGGTTCTCGTGTAATCATAAATCCCCATGAGCACGATTACCGGTCCGTTGACGAGTTGGGTCGAGATAGGAATGTACAAAACAGTGGTGACGACTTATCAGGCGATGAAGAGGGTAATGACGAGGGGAGTGACGAGGGGGGTGACGAGGAGGGTGACGAGGAGGAAGGTGACTTTTCACCTAACGAGGATGCGGAGTAGAGGTTGTGGTAGTATTTTTCTTATTATGCATGTTTAATAAAGTTTGAGACTTGTAGCGTTTGAAACATTTGATTTAGGATTGAATAAGTGTATTTGATGAATATTGTATCGTGACGTTGGATAATTTATCGTAATATGGTATTGTAACGTTTATTGATTTGTTATTATTCTGTATTTGTCGAATTCTGCCATTTTGAATTGAGGATTTTGTCCGGAAAAAGTTCCGGAAAAAATCTGGAAACTGCAAAACAGCCCAGTTTTTTTGAGCCCCCAGGTACACCTAGGGACGACTTAGTCGTCCCTAGGTTTCAAAAATGCCCAGGTGTCAAAACCTGGGCATTTTTGAAACCTAGGGACGACTAAGTCGTCCCTAGGTTAATAAATAATATTTTTTTTTATTTTCTGAAAATGTTTTTATTAATATTTATAAAAAAGATTTTATTAAAAATAATAAAAAAAAAGAATTTTTAATAAAATTTTTGAAAAAGATTATTTTTATTAATAACCTAGGGACGACTTTGTCGACCCTAGGTTTCAAAGCAAGTCGTCCCTAGGTTAGTCAATTTTTTCAACGTAGTGGGTTGTGGGACCCACGAAGTCGTCCTTAGGTTACAAAGGATAGTTCGTCCCTAGGATCCTAGAGACGATTTTTTAGGCACTACCTCCTAGGGTCGACTTAGTCGTCCCTAGGAGTTTAGGGTCGAATAATGGCGTCCCTAGGGACGAATAAGTCGTCCCTAGGGTTGAAAATTGTTGTAGTGATCTATCATTGTGGATGGCATGAGATTCAATTATTAGCTACTTGTTAAATATATTTGAAAGACCATATCAAGAGACTAACTAGGCCAAAAATGTGCTAATATACTTGGATAATAAGAAGCGATTAGATATAAACGATAACTATGGCTAGAAATAACACGGATAAAGATTAAGAAGATTGAGTGATAAGGCCAAGAAACAAACTTTTCTATCTCCAGTTAATTCTTCTACGATTAAGAGTTGCACTGATTGTTTAGGATAATAGTATCTATGATACGACCCTTTCGGGTAATATCGGGATAGGGCACCCCTTCAAGCGTGATGCTAGCTCCTTAAGACGAAGATGAGAAAACCAGAGACATTTTATATGTTTAACTTCATTGATTAACTTGATTACATTATGAAACCTTAAATACTAGTTGTGTGATAAACACAAAGATAAATGATAAACATAAAAGATACTAAACAGATAAACATAAAACACAAAGATATATCCTAAATAAATAATAGATATGCATGCGTAACATTCCCCACTCCTTCGAATTCACCTTGCCCTCAAGGTGACGTCTTGAAAAACACTCTTGATTCCCGGGTCCCAAATTTTGAGACGTTTCCTAAGCATTTGCACACTCTTTTTCAACATATTATGTGGCTCGAGTAGTAACGATATTTGGACTCCTGTTTTATAGTCTTTCCGTTCAGATGAAACAAACCACATGACCCTCTTGGGCGATTCATCGACAAGATGTGATTCACTAACCACAAGTTAAAGGTTCTCTTTATTAGGTCCGGATGTAACCTTCACCACATCTTCTGGTGCCGCTTCCAGTACAACGTCCAATGCCACTTCAGTTGTAACTTCGGGTGCAACTTCTAGTGTTGTAGAATAATCAACCGTGTTCTTTTCAATGACATGCTCTTCCTTTGCAATTGCATCAAGACGAGTCTCTACTATACGTGCTAAGTAGAAGGTTTCGCCTAATGTTGTAGGTTTTGGGTAAAACCTCAACAATTCTAGCTGTAGCTTCGGTTTAAGTCCAGATATATAAAACGAGGTAAGTAAACTTTCAGAGATACCCGTTACTCGAGTTATAAGATACTTAAACTCACTTTGATATTCGACCACCGTACCCATTTGCAAGAGTTTAGATAATGCATCTCGATCGCTAGTGTTCGATGCCATAAACAATAAATCGAAAAAAATAATAATAATTATTTTTTTCTGATGAATAGTACCGTATGAATAGTAGTCGATGAACAGTACCCCCGGGATAAACAGTAACCTCGATGAACAGTACTTCCGATGAACAGTGTACCAGATGAACAGTGAATTTTTTTTTTTTTGAGATTGGAATCCTAAATCAAAACCCCCCAACGAATTGAGGGCTCTCAATGAAAGCACCAATTGATACGACCCTTTCGGGTAATATCGGGATAGGGCACCCCTTCAAGCGTGATGCTAGCTCCTTAAGACGAAGATGAGAAAACCAGAGACATTTTATATGTTTAACTTCATTGATTAACTTGATTACATTATGAAACCTTAAATACTAGTTGTGTGATAAACAAAAAGATAAATGATAAACGATAAACATAAAAGATACTAAACAGATAAACATAAAACACAAAGATATATCCTAAATAAATAATAGATATGCATGCGTAACAATCTATACACAAACAACACGCACACGCACACACAACTTGGACGTCAAGATTATCTATCAGCTTCGATCCATTTGTCTTCTTTCAAATTTTCTTCTCTTGGCTGCGTTGATAAAATCCGCTAACGCTTCCATTTCACTTACTTTCTGTGACAAGGAAAACATAACCATATCATTAGTAGCAGCAACCCGATAGAAACTAAACACAACTTAAATTGTACCATTTTTATCAGCAAATTGCTCATAAGTGAAAAAAATGCTGAGTGAGGAAATGAGCACGGGAGATGAACCTGAGATGCAAAATGTTTGAGAACCGTGTTGACTAGTTGTTCATTTGTTGGCGTAGAGTGATTATTAACCTAAAAACAGGTGAATACATGGACACATCATTAGCATGGAAACATGTGCGGTTTATATGCACATATATAAACCGAACCTATTTGGAAGCTAACAATATGGTCTTGTTCACAACTTGGATGTTTTATGCCAGTCTAAATATATAAGTGAATGAAATGTTTTTCTTTTAACCGATGTGGGACGGTTTTTGCTCGTCTCATGCATCAAATCTGAATTTTTTTTAATTAACAGAAAATAAAACTTCGAATTTCAATTCAAAGATATAACAACACCAGAGTCGCAACAATTTGCAAACGGTTACCATAGTTACTTTTATGTAACCCTATTGACTAATTATCAACAGTACTATTACAACCAATACCAAGATTAAAGTAATGTTAATCAGCAAAACTTATGTAAATGCACCAAATGTGTTGTAACAACTCGTGCTTATAAATCACAATAAGAACCTTCTTGTCTTTAAACCTTCTTGAAGTAGCTTTTAAAAGGAAGATATGCTTTTTAAATAGCTTATTGTAGTTAGACCCTTTAAACAAATTTATGCTTTCCTTTCAAAGTCATTTTTTGCATACCACCTCACGCTTCGACTATTATAAGCACTAAGCTTCAACTCTAACCAGTTACTCCCCTAGGTGCTGGCATGGTCGTCAAGACCTGTGTAGTAAATCGTAAAGTGTTGATTTGTTTATAAATCACAGCTTCAACTCTTACTAGTTACTCCTGTAGGTGTTGGATGGTCGTCAAGATCCATGTAGTAGATCGTGAAGTCTAAATTTGTTTATGAAACACAAAAAAAAAGTTGAGAACAAGTACAAATCAGTAGCTCGCAAGAGAAAATTCTTTAAATAATATCATATCCATATAAAATGCATGTTAAAATTAGTCTTTTGAAGAAGGGCTAATGACTTAAAAATGCATCTAACTTGACACTTTTTACCGTTCTGTGTAGCCATCTTTTTTTTCCTATATTATCATTAAACTTTGTGATTTCGTACATTGTGTGTACCGATGACTTGTTTGACTTGCTCTAGCAGGTTAACTTAACAACAGTTTAGTTTTTATTACAATGTTAGTCCTTATATTAACGGTTATTCAAATAAACACTTAAACTTTGATTTTCGAGAAAAATAATATTTTTCATAAAACGTATAATTTTAAAAAAAATTTACAGTAAATTTTTGTAATAATTTTTTTACATTTTTTTTTACAAAAACGTATAGCTTAAAAAAATGTTTTTACGGTTTTTTTTGCACAAAAATATTTTGGAAATTTTTTACAAAAATAATACCTTTTTTTACATAAATTTACATTTTCGAACTTTTTATCAGTATTCGTTTGATTTTATATTTTAACCCTTTTTTTTACGTTTTCATCGGTTCTTTTTTATTTTCATTAGAACTTATACGTTTTCACCAATAATTTTACGTTTCATTAATCATTTTACGTTTTCATTAATAATATTACGTTTTCATCAGTATTTTTACATCTTCGTCAGTAACTTTACGCTCGCATCGGTATTTTTACGTTAGCATAAGTATTGTTACGTTTTCGTCAGTTTTTTACGTTTTTACTTCAACTGATGTTAATGGTCGTTAATATAAAGGACTAACGTTAGCATAAGTATTGTTACGTTTTGGTCGTTAATATAAAGGACTAACGTTTTTACTTCAACTGAAGTTATATACTTTTTTTTAAGGTTTTACGCTTTATTTTAAAAAAAATCAAATTTTAAGTGTGTATGTTAATGGTCGTTAATATAAAGGACTAACGTTGTAATAAAAAGTTTAACGGTTGTTAAGGCAACCTGCTAACCAGTCAAGTAGGTCACCGGATACACACAATGTACGAAAACGTAACAATACTTATGCTAACGTAAAAATGGAATGCTTTTCCTTCAACTGATGTGGGAGTTAAATGTTAAATTTGTATATGAAGTTATATACTTTTTTTTAAGGTTTTACGCTTTATTTTAAAAAAAATCAAATTTTAAGTGTGTATGTTAATGGTCGTTAATATAAAGGACTAACGTTGTAATAAAAAGTTTAACGGTCGTTAAGGCAACCTGCTAACCAGTCAAGTAGGTCACCGGATACACACAATGTACGAAAATGTAACAATACTTATGCTAACGAATAAATGGAATGCTTTTCCTTCAACTGATGTGGGAGTTAAATGTTTTTTTTCCTTTAACCGACGTGGGACTATAATTTTTGATAGTCTCTATTCTTCGCATGCATCAAATCACTACTTTTTAAATCGATCTAATCACAATCATAAACCTTAATTTTGTCTTATTGCCGTCACCCGATTTCACCTAAGACTACTCATCGCCAGGGCCGTCCCGTAGTTTTCAAAGGCCCTCTAGGAGCACTTATATTTTGGCCCTGAAAGGCGATTTTTTTTCAGTGCATATTATAAAAATAATTACTATAAATATTGTTAAAATGGCTATAAGTATGAAAAACTTTCAAAGAGCGTATCAAAGTTTCATAATTTCACATAATAAAATTCAGCATAATTTATTTCTTAGACATTGTTATCCTTCGTAAAGTTGTTTTACATATAATTGCTTTAAGGTGATTTTTGATGATTGAATATATAACATCAATTTGAAAATCCTAGGAATGTTACGTAATATCTCAATGTTAAATTATTAAATCAGATCCTAAGTACCAATTAAATTTGAAAATAAAATTAAGATTTAGAAAAGTAAAGACTTAAATCCAACAAATAAAAACCCTACTATAACACAGAAGCACAATAGGTGATCCAAAAAACTTACGTATCTCAATTTTGATTATGTTTTAAATGTCAAACATTTGCAAATGTTAAGTGATTTCCATCGCAAGTCTTTCAGAATCAGAAGGAAAAAGAACTGGACCATGTTTTTAGAATGGGCCACATATCACAGCTATATATTGCTATATATTGGACAAAATTTTGAGGCCCCTTATGAATGATGGGCCCTGTGCAGTTGCCCAGCCTGCACAGGCCCATATCCAGCCATACTCATCGCCACACCACCCTCATCTCGTCTACTTCCATCGTACTTATCATGCCAAAACGATTTATAGGGTACAGTAGCGGACGCAGGAAATTTCAATATGGGGGGTAATTTTTTTTTTTACGATAGCAAAACGAAAAAGTACAATCCGAATAAAAAATTGAGTATTATAACGTAAAAGTTAAGGATTTTTAAGTTTCACAGTGTTAAATATTGAAATTTAATGTGTGAGTGGGGGCAATTTGATATTCGGGTGGGGGACATTTTGAAAAAACGCTCAAATTTAAAGAAAAATACACTAAGATCTCGTCGTTTTGGTCGAGCTATGGGGAGCGCCGCCACCCCGTACCTCTAACATATGTCCGCCCCTGATAGGGTATCAGCATTTTAGACAATAGCTACTTGTGAGCTTAGTTCAAATTTAGTATTCACTAATGATGTATAAACTTAAATATTTTATAAATAACACAACAAACATCTAGATACTCAAGTTGAAAACACTCTATAGACTATGTTATTTTATGCATAAAAACCAAAACACATGTATAGTGGTAAGTTCGTAACAACTTGATCACAAGTGCAATGTTTTTCAATGTTCAAAATCTAGAGGTAGCACTTGAATGTGCGAAGTATGTTAAAATTTGATTTAATGAAACTAATAAAAATGAAAAATAGCAAATGGATCGGAGTTTATTAGTAACGGAGGACGAAAATAAACTAAAAGAACGTTCTAGCATGTTAAGATTAGTATTAGAATTGGCTTATGATACTATTTTTCAATGTTGCAAAAAAAATTTACTACCGCTTAATCGTTACAAGTTTATCAACCTTGCCGATTAATGAAAAAACGATTTATGACGATCACCTGTGGTAAACAACGGTTAAAGGAGGTCAAACTTGTCGGAAACTTGCATATTTTGTCGAAAATACATAACCTCACTGTAAACTTGTGTTTATCACTTATCGTAACTATTTATATGTATAATAAGTTATATTTTAAGAATAATATTGTTAAAAACACCTAAAACTCATTATAAATATTCAAAACTTGCCGCAAATACTAAAATTTTGCTAAAAAATGTCAATCTGATTAATCCCGCCTAGAACGATTGTAGGTTACAAAGTGATCGATCGGCCGACTAGTGATTCGCGATTTTTGCAACCTTAGTATTTTCAATGATGAATGCGCGGTCTTATGAAGTTAATATGCACTCGATCATTGTTTTTTACGATAGTACATTTAATAAAAGACGTTTGATAAAAAGAAAATATGAAAATAGAAAATGTGACAAACAACGATAAAAATAAAATATCCCTATGCTATAAAATTTAGTAAAATATCCCTATGATACCAACAATATAGTTTGGAGATTACAATATTTTAATATTTTCATTTTAAAAATAACTCAAATGTTTTACAATATAAGTAGAGACAAGTAAATTATTAGCGTGTTACGGCTGCGGTATTTTGTAAAATAATATTCGTGAAAAAAATATTTGAACGTTTTGTTTTTTTACAACGAAATTTTGGAAAACGACAATTTAAGAATTGTGTAATTCTATAATTGGCTAGACGAACTGGTAGTGACTCCGGTTTCCGACTGAATTTGTTAGCCTAGTTATTTTCCAAATTATATACACTTTAAATAAACAGTGTATGCATCCTTTTATAAATATATATTTTTAATTGTTATAAAATATGAATATATAATTGTATTTTTAAAAAATAAGATGTATTTATTATATATATATTAGTATTGATTAATTTTATTTTTAAGTGTCTACTATTAGTTATTATAGTATCTATTAACTAACTTTAATCTGACTATTAAATTACTTTTATAGTGTTACAGAATTTCTTTTTATATTTTTAAGGTTCTTTAGATTGTACATTATGTATCAATTAAAGATGCAAAAAAAAAAAGTTGAAGCCATCTAAAAAAAATTGTGAATGAATCTATAGAACATTAAATAAGACAACATAGTCTTAATCCCAATTTAGACATTTTGTGCACGACACAGTACATACATGAATGAAACAATTTTTCTTAAACCGATGTGAATTTATGATAGTATTTTCTCCACTCATACATGAGAATCACTACTTAATTCCATCTAATCAAATCACAAACTTTAATTATGTCGTATTGGCATCCGTTGTTTTCACGGAGACTACTTGACCCCTCCACGACCATCACCTCGTATCCACCAGTTATCGTGGCTAAACGATTTACGTGGTGTAGTCACTTTAGAAACTAGCTACTTACTACAAGAAAAGTGAAAACGGCCGGATGATCATATTTTTCCGTACGAAAAATCACTAAACGAAGAAAAAAAAAATATCTTACTTGACACTTTTTAGTTGAACTTTTTTGTCAAACATTGTCTAACGTTCCAGAGGAAGGATTTTTTAGTAAATCGTGACCAATATAAGCAACAAAAACCTTAGTTGCCAACTTTTTCCCTTCATTTATCGACGTCATGTCTCCGAGAAAATTTTGTGCACAAGTTTTACCAGCGTTGACCCTGGTTAACAATAGTCATTACTGTTAACAATTGTAAGGGTGACGACGTGGACTAATATGTGGACTAAAAATATTTTGGCGGGGTGTACCCTGCCAAGGTTTATCAAAGTTTCTCCGCAAATATGTCCTTGTGGAAAGTTTGGGCAAAATTTTGACCAAAAATGTTGACGAGGATTGAACATTTTTACAAGTGTGATTAAAGTGAGGACTATGTCTCGATGCTAAACTACAAAGGGCACTTGTCATTTCCGCAACCTTACCATAAAAAAATGCACCAAACATGCGACCTAATAATGTTACGGATTTGTAATAATTTACGTCATCCCAAAATCCAAAACCTCTTATGTTTGAGCTTATAAAATTCTGGCAGTAGATGATGTGGAGTTTGGATTTGTTTATAAATCACAATAAAAAAAGTAGCCAAGTTTGGTTTTGTTTATAAATAACAACAAAAAGAAGGAGACTTTTGGATTGGTTTCATAAATCACAACGTAAAAAGCCGTAAAGTTTGGTTTATAAATCATTATATGATTTGGAATGTATTATTGGAAGAAGTGAGTTAAAAAAAATAAAAGAGAATCGAGTAAAATGATTTTTATTAGTAGAAATTTATTTGTGAAAGTTTCTTTGTAAAATTTTTATAGATGTGACATTTCTTATTATAAAAAAGTGAAGTATTTGGTGTATAAATCACAATAAAAAAAGTCACGAAGTTTGGATTTGTTTACGACTAAATAAAAAGTTTAGAACATGTACAAATTACTGCGAATCCAAATCCTTCACTTTTATATGGAAATGAACGTAATAACCTCAAAATGAGCAAGAATATAGTCTTAATTCCAAATTAAACATCTTATGCACCAAAAATATATTACTCATTATTCCTTTATCCGATGTGGGACAGGAACTTATGATACAATATGCTTGAAATCACTACTTCCTTATTACAACAATTTAGTTAAGGCAAATGATATGTACACGGACTATTATGATTTGCACACTGAAATTCATTATGTATAGACTATTATACCCCTATGCAATATTAACCCACCTTCCATACCCTACTGTGTTCTTTATCCGCTCTCTCTTTGTCACTTTAGGCCGTCCTTTAAATTCACTACTAGCAAATATGTAACTGATTTAATATTCTTATTCCGTGTGAATTAAATCATCATAGTTGGTGGTTTAACAAAATCTACAGATTATGTGTTATTTGCCTATGACTGACAAGTGACAACTTAACCAAAAACAAGGAACTAAGTTAACCTCACAGAAGATACTTGATTCGAAAATTCATTCTTGGTTGGAAGTAACAAAATACGATGTGATCACACACCGTCACTGTTAATTTTTTGCTTAGTTATATATGTTTTATCTTGATAAAAAGTATACGTTTTATAATTCCGTTATTATTTAATGGATCGGAGCGCAACACGGTTGACTTACTGGTGCACTTAATTTACCATCTTGAATATCTTTCACAATCAAACAAAAGAAAAAAAAAATATCATATATAAGCCTGGTTCACTTTGGTAATTCCAAAGCCAAATTTTATGCTCTACACTGAACATTTCAAGCCTTCAACGTTTGAAAAAGGTAAATTAAAAGTGCTAGCCAATAAGACCTTTGAATATGTGCATGATATATTAAATACAATTTCAACAATATCACATTAACGTATATTACGGGGGACGTAGGAAATGGGGGGCGCCGCCACCCCGGACCTTACGCATAGGTCCGCCCCTGTGTATCCTATGTGATGGTGACACGACGACCTGTTAACTTGAAACCATTCTGGTGAGATTAATGTTATGCTACCGTAAGATCGAAGTGTTGGTGAAAATAGTATCAAGCTGGTATAAGCGTTTTGAGATAAAGTCAGCCGCTGGAGTGAAAGTGGTGCAGAAGTAAAAGAGAAATGGGATAAACTTTATGTGTAAAGCGTTGAAAGAGAGATTTATACACCAAGGGCATAATGGTATATTTACAATGATTTTATGTGTACGGATCAAAATCATCCGTGTACATATCACTTCCCTTTAGTTAATCGTAAATGTTTAAAAACACAAATCCATAATAACTAGATGTATAAACTTAATATTCTTAATATTTTTTCGTTTAAAATGCCTCATGTACTTTATAATATAAGTAGACATAAAGATTAATCCTAATGAAAAAAAATAATACAAAATATCTATTATTAAAAAAAATTGAAAGCGCATACAAGTTTATGGCTGAACTACTATTCAACTGTATATGTATGGATACAGTAGAACATTAAATAAGCCAACAACATAGTCTTAATCCATATTTAGATATTTTGTGCATGTCACAACATATAAATGAATGAAACAAATTTCCTCTAACCGATGTGGGACTGGAACTTTAATTTTGATAGTGTTTTATCTTCTCATACATGAAATCAGTACTACTTAATTCCATCTAATCAAAATCACAAACTTTAATTATGTCGTATTGGCATAAGTTGTGTTCACCGGAGATTACCCGTCACTTTCACACCATCAACTCACCCGCATCCACAATAGTTATCATTCCAGAATGATTTACGAGGTGGCAGCACATGAGACCCTAGCTACTCACAACAAGAAAAGTGAGAACGGACGACCATATTTGCCTCGGGACATATGTCGATGGGAAACTCTGTAAATCACAAAAACGATCCGACGTGGCACTTTTTTTAGTTGAGTTTTTTTTGTCCTCGGGACATGTTCGCGTACGTCTCCGACACATGACCAAAGGCATGCCACTAACGCCGAGGCAATTGCCACGTAGGAAAGAGACAGCAGACAAGATCCCTCAAATCTTGGGAGACCTTATTTTACCCAACAGGCAAGGCTTTATCCAATGGATCCAGCCATGATCCGCCGCCTGCTTTACACTGTTTCTGACCACAAGGTACTGTTCATAGCGCATGTCTCGATGACATGACTACACAGCCAGGTATGCCTTAACTTTGGGTATAAATACCTCAAAGCATTTACTACACACAACAACACACAATACATCACATTTACTTCTACTTAATAGTATTCCTCCGGTATTCCACACCGGATACCACTCCTGTGATAGTTACTTACTTTCACGCCGGAACTTGGTCTCGGGTTCACACCTGGGGCGAGCTAACGTGCGTTCTATTATTGCAGGGTAGGCCAATCATACGAGCATATCCTACACGAGACCGAAGCTGAATATCCTTGGGCCAAGTGCCTGCGGAAATTTGTTTCAACATTTGGCGACATCCGTGGGACCCTAAACTCGAATCTCCAACTAGCTAACAATGCCGGGGCCTTCGGGGAACGGGTAACCTTTAACCATTTCACCAGAGCGTCATAATACCAACGGAGGAGGAGAGACAGAAACACCTTCCACGTTGCAGCAGAAAATCCTTGATAGTGTGAGTGAGTTGCGGAATTTGGTCGGACGTTATAACGCCGTTGGGCAAGAACCTCTTATGCCTATGAAGTTGGTCTTCGACGATGAGCCGCGAGATACTCATAGGGAGAGACCTGAAGCTGCAAAACTCACAAGCCTACTGAGATGTCAGCTGAAGAGCTACAAAAACCATTCAAGGATGTCGTCTCCTCACCGTTTACCAGGAAGATTATTCAATTTTCATCACCAAAGCACATCCTTCCGGCTAGGGGTGAGCAAAAAAAACCGGAAAACCGAAACCGAACCAAAAAACCGAAAAAACCGAACCGAAAAAACCGACCGAATATAAAAAACCGATGGTTTGGTTTTTACGTTTTCAAAAACCGAAAAGTTTCGGTTCGGTTTCGGTTTTCATCCAAAAACCGAACCGTAAAAACCGAACCGAACCGAACTATTTTATTTTATAAAAAATATAAATATAATATAATATAAATAAATAAGTAATATATCAAAATTATAAATTAATATTCGTTTTTTAGGGAAATAGGAGTAATATATTTATCTTCTTGTTTATACGCGTGTTTGATATATATTTGTGTTTACTTGACAATATATAATTACATATGTGACAATAATCGTCTGTACGCATGTTTACTTGCATGTGTGTTTATCTTAAAAATATGTGTGTAATTATAGGTTAGAAATTTGAGATAAATATTATTAGGCTTAGATTGAAAATAAACCCAAAAAACTATTTTTCACGCAAAACAAGTTTTTTATCTAAATCGGACGTACCCAAATGTAAACGGTTTTAAAATCGAAAAAACCGAAAAACCGAACCGAAACCGATTACAAACCGAAAAAACCGAACCGCCCAAAACCGAACGGTTTCGGTTTTTGATTTTTTAAAAACCGAATATGTCGGTTCGGTTTCGGTTTTAGCCAAAAACCGACCCAAACCGAACCGTGCACACCCCTACTTCCGGCAACAATGAAGTTGTATACTGGAGCCACAGATCCAAATGATCATATAACACGTTTCGCCGGTGCGACCAACTCAGGAGAATGGCCCATGCCGGTATGGTGCAGATTTTTCCAACAGACGTTGGATGGGGCAGCGGGAGGATGGTTCGAAAGATTGCAGCCAGGCAGCATAGGACATTGGGATGACCTGAGGGATCAATTCCTAGAAAGGTTTGCCTTGAGAAGGAAAAGTCACAGGAGCCCCATGGAGATCACCAGCATCGTGAGGAGGGCTAATGAGTCGCTCCTAGTGTTCAAAGAAAGGTGGACTGATGAAGTCAGTTATATACAAGGGGTTCCGGAACTCATGAAAATCGCTTCCTTTACAGTCGGAGCTAAGTGCCCAGAACTGTCTCGACGCTTCACCGATGACCAACCAAAGACGGTAGCTGAAATGTTCCGGAGGGTGGATGATTTTTCCAAGTCCGAAGAGGCTTATAGAAACACAGAGTTACCGCAGGGTGAAGGAAGTGAAAGAGGAGGAAAGGGCGTAAAGGATGACAAATACTTCTCAGGAAAGAATTTCAACCGCAACAAGAACAAAAGGGACTACATGCCGAAGCCTGCATACTTGCCGTATCTCCCACCGACGAATCCAAACAATGCAAGGAAGAATCAGTATGAACGCTCCGGTCTAGAGACGTTGACAAAATTTCCCAAAGAAATTTTAGCAAAAGAACTACAGCTTCAATTGCCTCAACCCCCACCCACAAAGGGCATGGTACGCCCAGAAAACATGGATAAATATTGTGATTACCATAGGGAAAAGGGTCACCTCACAAACGATTGTCATCAGTTGAGGAAGCAGTTAGAGGCAACACTCGAATCAGGAAAGCTAAATCATTTGGTTAAGGATTTGAGGGGAAAAGTTAACAAGGGTAATCAGAGAAAAGGAAATGGAGGAGGTGAGTACAAGGACAAAACAATAAACATGATAAGCAGCAAGTATTGTGGGACGAAGCGAAAGGAGGTATGCCAGATCGAAGTTGATTGGATGAACGTTTCGATATACTTCCCTCCGGTCACCGAAGCTGAGGCTTTAGATGACCTCCTAATATTCGAAGCAGAGGTAGAGGGCTATTGGGTGAAGCGTGTATTTGTTGATGAAGGAGCAGCTATGGAGGTAATGTTTGAGCATTGCTTCATGAATCTAGATCCGGATATAAGACGAAGGCTGACCCCTGACCCTGTCAAAGTCCTAAGTTTCTCGGGTGAGGAAACCCAACCATTAGGAAAAATCGAGCTAGAAGTAACATTCGGATCACATGACATGGAGAGAAAAACAACAATGACCTTTTGTGTGATTAAAGCTCCAGACCTTACAATATCATCTTGGCCGGACCGGGATCAGAAAGTTGAGAGCCGTACCTTCGAGAATACACTCTGCAATGGAATTTCCCACTCCCGGTGGCATTGCCACATTGAAGACTAAGGCGAGATCAATCTTTGAATGTAGGGTGATTGAAGATGGTCAAAAAATAGCAAAGGAGAAGGCTACGGCCATGGGCAAAGAATTAGACAAATGGGTTGCTTTTGAAAAGTTCAATGAGCAGGAAAGGGTCGAAGGAGGGATGACAGAACAAGTCATCGTTCATCCCATTTACCCAGAACAATTGGTGACCATTGGAAGGCTGTTTACGAAAATGTGTAGGTTACAGCTGATAGATCTACTGAAGAATAGCACAGATGTTTTCGCTTGGGAGCCATCGGATATGACGGGAGTCCCCAAGAGAATCATCAAGCACTCATTAAATGTGGATCCGGCTAGAACACCTATGTCCCAAAAAAGGAGAACATTGGGCGAAGAAAAAAGTCGAGCAGTCCAAAGAGATGTGGTAGATCTGTTAAAAGCTGGTATAGTGAGGCCGGTTCGATACCCTACATGGATCTCTAACCCTGTCCTCGTAAAGAAGCCGGATGGTGATTGGCGAATGTGCATCGATTTCAAAAACCTTAACTCGGCATGCCCTATGGATTATTACCCCCTACCCGACATCGATGTCAAGATTGGTTCGGTCATGGGTTTTAAGTTCAAGTGTTTTCTCGATGCATACAAGGGATACCACCAAGTGCTCATGGATAATGAAGACGAGGAGAAGACGGCTTTCTATACAGATGAGGGGACATTCTGTTACACCAAAATGCCTTTCGGACTCAAGAATGCTGGAGCCACATACCAACGATTGGTAGACTCGGCATTCCGGTCACAAATAGGAACAAACCTAGAAGCTTATGTTGATGATCTGATGATTAAGAGCAAAACTGAAGAGAAGATGATTGAAGACATCAAGGAAACGTTTGATAACTTAAGGAAAATCAACATGAAACTCAACCCAAAGAAGTGTTCTTTTGGGGTTGAAGAAGGGAAGTTTCTAGGATACATGGTGACTTCGGAAGGAATCCGAGCGAATCCTAAAAAGACGAAAGCCATCTCAGAAATGCGGTCACCTAGAACATGGAAGGAAATGCAATCCATTAGTGGGAAGCTAGCAGCTTTGAATCATTTTTTGTCCAGGTCATCAGAACGCTCGCTTCCATTTTTCGAAACCCTGAAAAACATAACAAAAGAAAATAAGGATGAGTACCAGTGGACAGAACAGGCAGAGAAGGATTTTCAAGAGTTAAAGAAGGTAATTATGGAACTCCCTTCTAGCATCGCCATGGAAGAATGAAGTATTGTATGTGTATTTAGCCGCATCGAAAGAAGCAGTAAGTAGAGTTCTACTAGTAGAGAGGGAAGGCATCCAAAAACCAGTCCGGTACGTAAGCAGAACGCTACATGATGCCGAGACGAGGTACTCAACACTAGAGAAGCTAGCTTTCGCCTTGCTACACCTTTCAAGAAGGCTCCGTAGATATTTTGAGGCACATGACATCCATGTCATAACCGACCAACCACTGAAGCAAATATTGGGAAAATCTGAATCATCCGGAAGGTTGGCAGAGTACTCTGTAGAGCAGGCAATGTATGAAATATTCTATGTGTCACGGAACTCAGTCAAAGGTCAAGTTTTGGCAGACTTCCTCAACGAAGCACCTCTAGGCTAGGAAGGAAAGATAGAAATATATGAAATCAATGAGCAAGTAGAGCCGGAAGTAGCTTGGACGTTGTATACCGACAGAGCATCCAGCTCAAAAGGGGTAGGAGCTGGTCTGGTGTTGACTAACCTAGAAGAGATGAAATTTACATACGCTTTAAGGTTCAATTTCAATTGTTCCAACAACGAAGCAGAATATGAGGCATTATTGGCTGGATTGCGGCTAGCAAGGAAAATGAGGGTAAAGATCCTAGAAGACAAAGTAGACTCTAAGCTTGTGGCTTGTCAGCTGAATGGGGAGTTTGTTGCCAGTGATGACAGGATGATGAAGTACCTAACCAAAGCCAAAGAAATCATCACATGCTTCACAAAGTTAAATATCATGCATGTGGCAAGAACCAAGAACCAAAAGGCAGATGTCCTCAGCAAACTTGCATCAGTGGCATTCAACCACCTCACCAAGGAAATCCTGGTAGAAATCCTAGAGTCCCGGTCAATAGACGCTCAAGAAGTGAATGACATAGTGCAAGAGGAAGAGGAAAACTGGATGACACCCATTCGAAAATGCTTGGAAGATGGCATATGGCCGCAAGACACTAACGAAGCTAGGGCGATGAGAGTGAAGATAAGCCAATACACCATAGAAAATGATGTGCTGTTCAAAAAGTCCTATTTATCTCCAATGCTAAGGTGTGTGGGTCCGGTTCAAGCCAACTACATCATCAGAGAAGTCCATGAGGGTTCATGTGGAATGCACTCCGATACAAGGTCGGTGGTAGCAAAGATCATGAGACAAGGATATTACTGGCCCACCATGCACCAAGATACATGGGAAGAAATCTCCAAGTGTGATGCATGTCAGATATACGGACCGGTGCCAAGGCTTCCTAAGACAAAACTGACTTCCATTATGTCACCATGGCCCTTCTATCAATGGGGAATGGACATCCTGGGTCCAATTGATGGATCTCCAGGAAATGTGAATTTTGTAATTGTGGCAATCGACTACTTCACAAAATGGATAGAAGCAAAGCCTCTGGCAAGAGTGACCGGGAAGGAGGTAAAAAAGTTTGCTTGGCAGAACATCGTGTGCAGGTTCGGACTACCCAGGGTTATTGTAACAGATAACGGAAAATAGTTGGTAGAAGGAACATTGAGGAAATGGTGTGAAAAATGGGGAATCAAGCAAATGAACACCGCCGTCGCTCATCCGCAAGCCAATGGGTTGGTTGAAAGGGCCAATAAGTCTCTGATGCATGGACTAAAAGCCCGTTTAGGAAGGAACCTGACAGGATGGGTCGATGAACTCCCTCATGTATTGTGGGCCCATAGGACAATGTTGAAAACAAGTAATAGAGAAACACCATTCAGCTTAACATATGTGAGCGAAGCAGTGATCCCAGTCGAGATGGGATCTCATCCGCAAGAACCCTCCTGTTCAACGAAGACAACAATGAGGAAGAGCTCCGGCTAAATCTGGACTTGTTGCAGGAGCGGCGAGAGACCGCAACCATTGAAGAAGCAAAGTATAAGAAAAAGGTTGAGCAATATTACAACAAAAGGGTGAAACTTTGCAACTTCAAAGTGGGTGATTTTGTCTATCGATGAAATGAGGCCAGTAGGGTCGAGAAGATTGGCAAGCTTGGTCCCAACTGGGAAGGCCCTTACAGGGTAAAAGAAGCATACCAAAATGGTTCGTACAAGCTTGAGACTATGGATGAACGCGAGATACCAAGAACATGGCATGCAATCAATCTCCAAAAATGTTTTATGTAGGGAAAACAATGTAACGGAGAAAACAATTGAATGAATGAAATTTTCACTTTGTTTAGGTAACACAATTGTCATTACGTTTGCAATCCTCGGAGTAGCTAACCGAAGGATTACAAAATTGTAAAAACTCTAAGTGTTTGGATGCGCCCGAAGAGGCAATCCGGAGGACAAAGTAAAAGCGGCCATGTGCCGATGTCCTCCCACACATAAATTATAAGGAAAACACTCTAAGTGTTGGGATGCACCCGAGAGGCAATCCGGAGGATAAAGTAAAAGCGGTCATGTGCCGATGTCCTCCCACACATAAATTATAAGGAAAAACACTCTAAGTGTTGGGATGCGTCCGAGAGGCAATCCGAAGGATAAAGTAAAAGCGGCCATGTGCCGATGTCCTCCCACACATAAATTATAAGAAAAAACACTAAGTATTGGGATGCGCCCGAGAGGCAATCCGGAGGACAAAGTAAAAGCGGCCATGTGCCGATGTCCTCCCATGTAAATTATAAAAAACACTCATAAGTGTCTGGATGCTTCATAGAATAGTTAAACATCATCATGTGATTTAACTCCACGGCTCGACGCCGAAGGATAAGTGCTGTAAAACCTATCTACAACTAAATAAAGACTAAAAATATGAACAATAAGGAATACATGCAATATATTTCAAGGATAGGAAAATACAAATACACATTGTTTTGTCACAAGTTTAAACCATGAAGCACCCATTACATGACTCGAAAGATGTTATAACAAAAGTAAAAGTTAGGAAATTATTACAAAGACTTAGAAATATTGTTTGGTTACAAGCCTGTCCCGGCATACCGGAGGCAAAGAAACATTTAGAGGGCAGATGCATCGGCTTCAGAGTCCATCCTCTTTTCTTCTTGGTTATGGGATGAAGGTTCGGATGATTCAACATATTTCTGAGTGATGTTGGAAGCTGCGGCAGAAGGAAGCTCGCTTGCCACGGACAAGGATGGTCCACACTCAGGCTTCAGTTGTAGCAAATCACCCACATACAAAGAATAAAAAGAGGATACATTTTCAATAAAGGGATATGAGACAACAAACAAAGCATCACAAGCAGCAACCCAGGTCGACAAGGCATCCTTCTTAATAATTTTGACCTTCGACAAATGGTCTTCACCTGTGCCGCAGTTCTGCCAAGACCAATAGACTTCATAAAACCAGCGGAGAAGGCCAGGCTACATGCCGCACCAAGAGACCTACGGTACTCATAACTTCCAAGCAATTTCCTAACCAAGCATGGGATCCCGTCCCACATTAGCATCTGTTTGTCGACTTCTGCTTGACTAAGGAGAACCGTGAGATGTTTGTTGTTCGTCTCAGCAGTAGAAAGTTTTCCTGAAACTTCTATGAACTTACGATTCTTAAGAGAAAGTTGCTCTATGGCTTCAGCTGCGGTTTTCTTGAGAGCTTCATTCTTCTCTTCAAGAGATCGAACACGGAGAGTCAGTTCCTCTTCATTCTTGGCACATGCAGAATGAGATTCCTTAAGCTTTTGATGAGAGACTTTCAAGCGATCCAACAGTTCTTGCCCTTGAGAGAAGGACTCTTTCTCAGCAAAATGAGAGTTAGCCATATCAACATACTCACTGTTAAGCTTCTCATAACGCTTCATCAACTCTGCTGCGGCAATAGTACTCTGGGCGACGGTCCGGAAACAATGACGAAGGACGTCGTAGTTGGACATTGCTTTTAGATGTTGGTCATTGGCAGGAGTGGCAAGATGGTATAAAAACTCCTTAGCAGCATAGTTGGAATTGACTCTCACATCCTCATTCAACCTCCAATCCGAAACAAACTTTGGAGGTTCAAATTCTTCTCCTGCTACATACGAAAGGATCAGTACACATATGCATATATATAGATAAAAAGGTGAAAGCAAACAACAAGAAGAGACGAAAAGGAAGAAAGTAAAAACTCACCAGCAACTTTTGAATCATGCTCAGCGTGAGGTGAGGAGTGATCGCTCACATGCACAATCGAGGGAGATTTCTCTCTATGATCAGAACCTCCAGCCGAGGCTTGAGAATGGGGTTTCGCAACACTGATTGGTTGAGTAGAATGAGTCTTCTAGGAGTCCGCTTCGGAGTCGGACTGAACGGTCTGACGACTTTTCCTCTTCACCCTCTTGTTAGACGTGCTCCCCTCGACAACAGACGAAGTTTTCCTCACTCTTGGATTTTTCTCCTGCTTCTGTTTAGCTTCTAGGATCCGAGCCGAGGGTTTCTCAACTGCTAGTTGAACGGGTGTCAACTTGGGGTTATCTTGACCGACGGGTAAAGGTTCAGTCACACAAGGAGTAGGCTTCTCGTTTTCTCCATAGGGTTCGCCGATGTCAACAATACCTTCGTCAAAGGAGGGCAGGTCCAAAAAGTCCATGAAACTCATTTCTATAGAAGAAGAAAACAAAGGCAAGGCAAGCATAAGCAAGCCCGTGTAAGTAATAATGAAGCAAGAACAAGCAAAAAGAAAAACATACCTTTTTTGTCAGCATCTAAAAGTATCCGACGCAGCTCCGGATGACTATAGGGGAAAGAAAGACCAGCGAGAAAAAGAAAAACCTCATGAGGAGGACGACACTGAATGGGTTTCTTCCCAAGATCTTTGGCATGAGAAACGTTATACGAAGCAGGAATCTCATCAGTTATAACAGACTCACGATGTCTCCAGGGCATAACAAAAGGTATGGCTCAACGATCTATCAAGAAGAACTCTGATTTCTACTTCTTGAGACTGGAAGTGGTCTCGATCAAGCATTTGCCATACTCTCCCTCGCCTCTACTCTCGAAGGATAACCAATGACCCTGCTTACTCAGCCTATAAAACACCCTGAACAATGTAACAGATACAGGAATCCTCGAACCAAAACAACGTAGTTCAAACATCACTACCCTATTCACACCTATGGGAACCAGCTGGGAAATATGTACTTTGAAGTATTGGATCACGTTCAAGAAGAAAGTAGAGAAAGGAATCCGAAGGCCAGAATGGTCAAGAAACTGGCGATATATACCAATCGTAGAGTCAGGTAAACGATCCATGGTCAAGTCTGGATCCGGAATGCGAGGTCTCAAAAGCGAAGGGATGTTATACTTACATATCACCACTTTTAAATCATCACCAGTCATACCAGACAAACGTATATGCATATCATACTTCTGATCACGCTTCACAGGAGGATCCACTCTTGACTTTATGATCTCTTTCCCCGTCATCCGGAACAGGCGAATGTACAATTAAAAAAGATAATGAATGAAGAAGAAATTTACCTACGAACAGTAAGAAGGAAGCAGGGATGAAGAAAATAACAATGGCGAAAATGGTAGGATATCAAAAGGGATAACATGTATATATAGGGGGTATAGGCGAAGAAAACGATGCGACACTATTCACTTGCGAATCACGAGGATAAGGATCCACCGTTGAATTCAAAAGTGCGAGATACGTGTCGTCATCCCAGGTTCCACTAAAGAAAAGAGGGGGTCCAAAAAGGAAACAGACTCGAACCAGTTCACAAGGTGGAACAGTTCAGTGGTCAGCACCGGACACAACATAAAGACTGACCTGCTTAAAGTATCAGTCCATTACAAGCATAATGAACTAATACTTGGGGGGACATGTTCGCGTATGTCTCCGGCACATGGTCGAAGGCATGCCACTACCGCCGAGGCAATTGCCACGTAGGAAAGAGACAGCAGACAAGATCCCCCATATCTTGGGAGACCTTGTTTTACCCAACAGGCAAGGCTTTATCCAATGGATCCAGCCATGATCCGCCGCCTGCTTTACACTGTTTCTGACCACAAGGTACTGTTCATAGCGCATGTCTCGATGACATGACTACACAACCAGGTATGCCTTAACTTTGGGTATAAATACCCCAAAGCATTTACTACACACAACAACACACAGTACATCACATTTACTTCTACTTAATAGTATTGCTCCGGTATTCCACACCGGATACCACTCCTGTGATAGTTACTTACTTTCACGCCGGAGCTTGGTCTCGGGTTCACACCTGGGGCGAGCTAACGTGCGTTTTATTATTGCAGGGTAGACCAATCTTACGAGCATATCCTACACGAGACCGAAGCTGAATATCCTTGGGCCAAGTGCCTGCAGAAATTTGTTTCAACACACGTCAAATATATAAGTGAAATAAATGTTTTTCTTTTAACCGATGTAGGACACTCTTTGCTCTTCTCATGCATCAAATTTGAAAAGATTTTATGAACAACATAAAATAAAACTCTGAATTTTAGTTCAAAGATATAACAATGACACCAGAGCCACAATTACTTTATTGCAACCCTTTTGACTAATTATCAATAGTACTATTATAATCAATACCAATATCAGAGTAATCTTAATCAGTAAAAGTTATGTAAATACGCAAATGTGACTTAACAACTCTTGCTTATAAATCACAATATAATTAGGCTTTTAAGCTAGCTTATTATAGTTAAAGCCTTTAAACAAATTTATGTTTTCCTTTGCAAGTCATATTTTGCATACCACCTCATGCTTCGACTATTATAAGCACTAAGCTTCAACTATAACCAGTTACTCCCCTAGGTGCTGGCATGGTCGTCAAGATCCATGTAGTAGATCATGAAGTGTGGACTTGTTTATAAATTATAGCTTCAACTCTAACTAGTGTTGGTATTCGGGTATTGATAATCAATGATCACTGGATAAATACTTGAATCATGTATAAAGTCCACTTTCCTAATACAATATTTCGACTCTATTCGGTGCCTTGGGTTACACGAAATTCTTATTTGGATAAGACAAGAACAACACTCTAATTCTAGGCATAAGAAAGAGAACAAAACATCGGATAATTTGTGATGATTGTTGTTGATATAATGATGTTCATCATTTTTACCAGATCATGTTTATATCTATATATAAACTTGATAGTGATTGTATAAAAAGTTGTGACTTTTCCCTTAAAAGTTATCTCCTTTTGTCAAAAGTCATAATGGTTCTTTAAAATTTGTCCAGCAACAGTTTATAACAGTCTAAAACCGTCGCTAACTGTTTCTATACAAAAGGCATGTATTTCTATCAATGACAGATTAGTGACTACGAATTCTGTCACTATTTCATCATTTGACTTTACATTCACAACCTTTTTCATTATCGTGTCGAAATCAAGTTAATTAGTTTATACAAGCGTGCACTCCGCACCTCCGAACTTGTATTATAACCTTAACTTGAAATCCACTTGGTCTCGGGTGAATCACCATTACACAAAATGATTGATGACACTAAAATCACCAACAATCCTCCCCTATTTTAGTGTAATCCTTCATTTTCCCAAAAAATCAAAACAAACCAAACTCATGCATAGATGAAAATGTCGCAACGATTGAATTTTCACTTAGTATATTACGCATTTCAAATATTCGAAAATCAGGGTGTCGTAACGATTGAACCCTTCAATTCGTTTAAATACTCGAAGATAATATACACACGAGTTTCTACATTTCTCCAATGTTTGTACTTGACGCTTTACAAGCCATGCGTCCATATCCATTCATGAACATATAGGAAGTCAAGTCCAAGCTTCTTGAAGCGGCAAAACTCCATGCTCATATAGGTAGCTCTTTTGGTCATGCTCTACGTTGCACTTTTTCAACAGGTGAAACAAATATGCAATGTAAATTTTCACCATCAAATATGCAGCTTTACTTGATTCACCGGTAAAGGAACACATGCATACATGTCAAATCCTCTCTTTCTTCAAAACTATCATCATATAAGAAAGTAAAATAACTGACTAACCGTCGATTGTCATCCATGACCACCAATTTAATATTGCCGGCAAAACCCAGCCCGCAATGCAACTTTCTATTTGATCATGCAAAATAATACACAAATGTATCTATTTATAGCTTCATATGCATAATTCTAAATTTACCAACATTAAAATTCATTTACGCATGCATATAAACGAACCTATAACATGAAGATATATATGCCACACAACCTTATTTATGGTTAAATCCATGACATGACAAAATGCAAATAACATTATTTTATTTATTATTAACAATCAAATTTGGGTTATCAAAATCAAAATCAAAATCACGGCTAACTGCATGCCAATTTTCATGGAGAAATTATCCTCTCCATTCCGTATTAAAACCCAAGGACGGAACCAGAAGACAAAACGACTAGGTGCATTTATAATAAAATATACAATACTACACACAACGCTTTTAAGGACTAGCTGCATTTAACACAAATCTAAAAAAAATCAATATTTTTTAAACAAATTTAACACTACGCATCAAAAATCCATGGGTGTCCCGGGACCCCCGGGACCCACCCTGGTTCCGTCCCTATTAAAACCGTTGCTCATGGATTGAATTTGCTAAACATAAACATGTCACGGGAACAATAACCGCTCGGCAACCATCGATTTACTTTATCGGTATTAGGAAAATTTAGTGGGTGTTTGGATGTGCTTATTGAAAATAAATTATTTATTTTGAAAACTCCATTTTAAAAAATAGTGTTTGGATTTGATATTTCAGTTTGAAATCGCAATAATCAAATAATCACTTTTTTGAGTGTTTGCCAAATTTGATTATTTGATAATAAACTCCATTTTGAAAGCTTATTTTTCCAAAACTCCATTTTGAAAATGAAATAAATAGCTCCCCACTAACTTTTTCAAAACTATATTGTAGAGCTTCTAAACGCAAATAATCACTTATCTCCATTTATTACCCAAATAATTTTTTTTAACTTATCTCCATTTTGAAACTGAGATTTAGAGATAATCTCCTCCTAACCGCACATCCAAACACCACTTAGAACGTTACGTTTCCATCAAATCCATATACACATGCAGTTTAAATAACCTATAAAATCAAACCCATGCATTTGAATGTTTTTAATGATCAAATAAAACCAAAAGATTACGTATTTCTAAACATTTAAAACTATGCCATGCAATGAAACACATGACCATAGATATGAAAGCATCAATTTTATATTTTAGATACGGTAATAGGGATAGGAAATATGTACTCAAAATGAACGAACCGAGTAAGTTGATTCCTATCATTTTCAATCCAAGTTGTGGATTCTATTGACATGTATTTACTCCATTTCAAAACACTATACACCCATTCATTAGCCTGATTAAACCAACGTTGCTTGTTCCATCATATGAATCACCAATTCCCTTATCGTATTAGATACACCGCTGGTATTTTAATCCCTGTCCCTCTTTGGTATCCAGAACACAATTCATATGCCGTTAACAAATACACGATCCATCATAATATGATATATGCGAATCTAATCTTTCTGTGATCCGTATTTCTTGATCACTTCCATAGATTCAACCAATCATGATTATCACAAATTATTGTATTAGTTTGTTGGTATTTGGGTCTTGATAATCAATGATCATCGGATAAATTCTTGAATCGTGTATAAAGTCCACTTTCCTAATACAATATTTCGACCCTATTCGGTGCCTTGGGTTACACGAAATTCGTATTAGGATAAGACAAAAACAACACTCTAATTCTAGGCACAAGAAAGAGAGCAAAACATCGGATAATTTGTGATGATTGTTGTTGATATAATGATGTTCATCATTTTTACCAAATCATGTTTATATCTATATATAAACTTGATGGTGATTGTATAAAAAGTTGTGACTTTTCCTTAAAAGTTATCTCCTGTCAAAAGTCATATTGGTTCTTTAAAATCTGTCCAGCAACAGTTTGTAACAGTCTAAAACCGTCGCTAACTGTTTCTATATAAAAGGCATGTATTTCTATCCGTGACAGATTAGTGACTACGAATTCTGTCACTATTTCATCATTTGACTTTATATTCACAACCTTTTTCATTATCGTGTCGAAATCAAGTTAATTAGTTTATACAAGCGTGCACTCCGCACCTCCGAAGTTGCATTATAACCTTAACTTGAAATCCACTTGGTCTTGGGTGAATCACCATTACACAAAATGATTGATGACACTAAAATCACCAACAACTAGTTACTTCTATAGGTGTCGAGCACATGATGTCTAATTTGAATGTTTAGTTTTCTTCGAACCGATGTGGGACCGAATTTTGATAGTTTTTACCCTTCAATCAAAATAAGAAGAGTTGGGAAACGTACAAAGACTTAAATGTTGTTTAGTTGTGAAAAAAATCATGTTTTTTTGTTTTTAAATTTTTATATAAGCAAATGATTTTTTTAGAGAAGAGTTGAAATTTTGAAATCATAGGAGAGTTGAAAAGTCTGTGTGTACAAATTCATAGATTATCATGGCTAAACGATTTACGAGGTGTCGGCACTTTAGAAACTAGCTACTTACTACAAGAAAAGTGAAAACGGATGACCATATTTACCCAAACTCTCTCCGTGGACATTTTCTGCCGTAAAAGTGAGGCGATCTTTGACCAATATGTGGACTAAAAATATTTTGCCGGGATGTGCCCTACTCCGCGGACATGTCCCGAGGAAATTTTGAGCAAAAGTTTAACCACAAAAGTTAACCAAGATTGAACATCTTTTACAAGTGTGATTAACATAATAGCCGGGCGGCCTGGACTATATCTCGATGTTAAACTACAAAAACCACTTATCATTTCCGAAGTTTCTAGTTGATTCTTAAGCTCAGTTGATTCGGAAGCTCTCAAAGCTGCTATTAAGGTTTGTTACGTTTCCGTAACCACGTTGTCCGGACTTAAACTAACGTTAACTTTCACTTCTTCTAATAATGTTCCGAATATTTTGTTTAACTTTCACTTCTTCTGGTAAACCTTTACAAACTTCATAAATTCTTTCATAAATCTACCATACCATGAGTTTCAACTATTTATTTGTATCTATTACGTACTAAACAATATTTCAAGTTCATTGTCGAATGCTTATGATTTACGTTATTCTCTCACAAATTTATTACCATCATAATTTCCAATAACTGTTTGGTGGCTTGGGACTTGGGAGACAAGGTGGTCCGTCCAGTCCTCTCCATGTTATCAGAGTTTAATGCCAGCCAACCTATTTCGCATTTGCATAACAGACTGCTACATATGGTGTAGATACTGGATATGTTTTGGATATCTTAGTAGCAGATGGTAGTTCACTGTAGAAGGCCTAATACCTTGACCTAGTAACCTTTTTGCGTACCTTAATCCTGATGAAAATGGGTGATGTAGGTTCAATCAGTGTGTCATGTAGGTGTGTAGTTAAAGGCTCTCCTTAAGGTCATGGTCGAATGCCAGCCTACTGATGCCTAGTCTTTTGGTCTTATAAGCTAATCGGATGGTTGTATTGGCAACTGATTAGGAAATGTAGCTAGGTGGGATGTATCCCTGAGTAACTCGTATGCCTATGAGTGATGCCAGTTTTGGAAATGTGTGTATCATTTGAAGTAAATACCGATGCTTCAATTGGTGGAAGTTCATTGGAATAGAAGGCTTGTGCTTGTGGTGCTGTAATTGGAAAATATCCTTGCTGAGGAGTATAGCCTATAGGAAAAGTGATAGCTGGTGATGATGATGCCTGATGTGTAGAATCGGGTTACTATAGAGAAAATCGTGTTCTTGAAATTCCGATACCATATGTTTGCCAGAAAAGTTGTGATCTCTAGTCGTATTAGATATCAGAAAATCGGATCACTTTCTATTTTGGCAAAATATTAACTCACCAACTTATAAAAGATTAAGGGCTTAAACAAGTTCAGTCACGTTTCAGATGCGAGATCACTCACACCTGTAACCCGTTGAATACATTTACCGGAGAGACCCTTTACCCAAAATAAAAACTTAAAATCATTTCTGAATTTGAAAACACAGATTTCATAATATCTTTTGTTGCGGGGTTACACACCAAGCATAAACACATCAGTGCCCCGTAAGAGAAATTTGATTCAATAACGACATCACACTATCATTGATAATTGTCTTATTGCACAGTAAAAACAACGATAGCAGTTACAACAGACACTTATATAGTTAAGGTCATTACTCATCTGTCTATAACAAGTTTCTAATATCCTACGGAAATGTGAAGACCCTCTCTTCCTTCTAGCAAGCAATTATATTACATCAAGAGAATTCTTTGAGAAACCCTCAAACCTCACTGTCCCTTGTGTCGATATATCTGGCTATATAACGTCAAAATGGATAAAAAATAATATAACAAATAAGTTATTACACTTATTCAGTGGCCGTATGATCAAAAGCTTTGAAACCTAAACTTCAATCGCTGAAACCTTATACTCACCTCCTCTTGTTCTTCTTTCTTCCTTTAACTTCTTTCTCTAGATTTTTTATCCTATGGCTAAGAACTGACGAGGATGATACTCTTGGATTTGAAGACTTCTGTTCTGAGCTTGGCTTTTGACTGAGAAGTGGTGTTGTTGAAGCTATGCTCGAATTTGTTTGTTTTGCTTGTCGTTGCTGATATGCTTGTGCAGAAGCATACTTTTTCAAGCCTTCAACAAAGGAGAAAGCTGGCTTTGATGTACCCGCGGGAGGTGGTGGAGGAGGTACTATTATTGGTAGGTTCAAGAGCTTCTTCACGGAGGGTTTTTTCATTACTGAATCATTCATCAAAAGAAATTTTGACTTTAGATGCCAACTTAAATCACTAATTTGCGGTTTCTAGGTTGAATAGAGAAACTTACTTGCTCCATATACAAGAGAGAACAAGTTGGACGTGATCCAATAACAGAAGAGAGCCTGCACAATGTGAACAATGATCTTTAATGAGAATAACATGTTCTACATAATACTTCCTGTCGGCCTGCAGCCAAACATTCATATGATAGCTTTGATCTGACTCATGATCCAACTACATTGACCGTGATCTGACCCACTGGCTAATGGATCACGGTCTGACATAGAGTCCACCTTACCCACCCTATTACCCCCTGTTTAACTACAACTTCCCCCCACACCATCACTTTCACACCTAAGAACTACATATCGACCGAACTCCTACATCTACCTCAAGACTCATACCGCCCGGAATACCACCTCGGTCCCATGGCAAAGTATTTTGCTATATGTTGCAAATTTCAAAGGACGTGCAGTCACATATATGGATATTTACAAACATCTATGACAACTATATTGTTGTCTATTATAGTGTATAAATATGGACAAATGGTCATATTTACCTTTGGGAAACTAGCTGTAAGGGGAACTGTAAGAGCAGCAAAACCCCTCGAAACATTTTTCATTGTGTTAGCAGCAGGGTTACCTTTCAAACCTTCTTGCATGTTGAACTAAAAAACAAAACGAGCTTGTCAGACCATAACAGTCATGTTTTAGGTACAGGCTAGATAGCAAGTTAAAATATATTCAGATCAAAACATGCCTCTTTTCAGTGGGGGTGAAAACAGTTGGGTCGTGTTGGGCCAACCCACTAACACTTCGTATCGATTTTATTGCATTTCATATATAATTGTTGTGCTAAACTTGCTTTATATCGTTACAAAAGAATCAAACTTCTTAATTAAGAAATTTAGAAGGTCTCTACACCTAAATACACTTCAGATAAACCATAACCTAAATCGAGCCATTTACATGAGAATGGGTCAAAATTACCACCTGTAGTGTACTGTCTCGTGATAATGATTTATTTAAAATGTGACGGAAGTCTAAGTGTATATGATCACAGAGAAATTGATGTTTAAGATACACTCGATTAAGCAAAATAGCAGTAAAGTAGTTTTGCAGCTTAAAGGAAGATACTAGATGGTACCTCTATGGTTATCCAGAATGAAAATGCAGTCAAACAAGGAAGGAAATAAAAAGCATCGACAGTTGTAAGATCAATGAACCAAGATGCACCGCCAGTTGTAAAGGACGGAACCTTTTCCACCATGTTTTGAATCTGCAAATGAAATGGGAACAAGATTAAAAAAAACCATTAAATATAGTCTGAACAAAGACCGTGAACTGATTAAAGTTTTCATATGGGATATAATATTTCTACTTACAGCAAGAAAAAAACTAACGAAGACCGGGCCTTGGATGAAGAGCCCCTTTAAAGGAGTAAACGTACTAACACCATGCCTGCAGAAAATTTAAATTCGGATCATATTAAAACATCTTACGCATGCTTTTAATCATGTAAAAACAGCTAATCAATTCTCACAATAAGAAACATGGAAAAGTTCTTACTGAGTGAATACCGCCTTCATTTTGGTCTAGCCTTCAACGACAGCTGACGGACTCATCCCCTGAAAAAGGTATTAAAGGAATATCAGAAATAAGTAAAACTTAAAAGAGGTTTAAGCATATCTGTTTTAGCTTATAGAAAATGAAATGACAACAAACAATAAAAGAATATCAAGAACACGTGAAAAAACGCTGAGCTCCATACCTTATCTTGCATCTCCTGCTTAATCGCCTCCAACTCTGGTCTCAATATCTGATGCAAGAGGTGAACAAATAAGTGCTACTTTTTTTGGGTAAAGGGTTTTACCTCGGTAAATATAAATCAGTGCTACTTTAGAGCCAAATAGAAAACAAAATATATATAATAACTTAGTGTTTAGAAGGAATGACAACCGACTACAGAATAAAAACATTCATACGGCTATATTATGAGAAAATATATAGTGACAACATAAGTTACAGTATCATGTTGCTGCCAATTGTGCAAAATGATAGATATGGTATGCGGTAAAACGGTTAGTAAATTGAAATTAAGAAAAGAAAAAAGTAGATCTTACAGTTAACTTTGAGGTAGCCTTCAGCTGATTAATCATGATTGGAACTGACAACGTTCTAATAATCAGGGTTGTTATTACTATGCTTACCCACCTAACAAAATGAAAAGACACTAGATTATTATTTCACCGTATATGCCCCCAAAAGAGAAGTACGGATATATAGAGCAAAACTTGTATGCCAATGCTTCGTGGCCTGGGTTTTAAAAAGCGCGATGAGCGCCGATGCGATAAGGGTTAAAAAGCCAAGGCGCGAGGCGCCAAGGTGAACGCGCGCGCATCACGTACCTGTGGCGATATTTATAAAAATACTTGTAGATTATATATAGGGCACAAAACACAATTATATCACGTTTAATATCACACTCACTATCAAAAGATACCATGCATTTTCATAGTTCACGATTGCATATCGGTTAAATACATAAAATAATCGAAAAAGATCAGAAGTGTCATCGTTTTTTTAATAACTAAAAAAAATCAAAAGCAATTGGACGAATACCTTAAAAACAAAGCCCATACGAAGAAGGCCCAATACACATTAGTAAGACGAATTTCACATTTTAAGACCCAAGTACATGATGCGTGAAGCAGCGCCGATGCACGCATTAGCTGATGCGTGCCTGATGCGCGTGCCTCACAACGCATCCCGTGATCACAACGCATCAGGGTGACTGATGCAATAGGGTAGTGCATCTGCCTCAGGCGCGCATTTTTAAACACATTTCGTTACATAGCAACATTGTATTAAATTTTAAATTACTTGAAGGTTAAACTATAACTTATTTGTCACTAACTCATTATCCTTTTTATCTTTCATTGAGCCAACAAGTAATGACCCACATCCAAACTAAACTCGAGTAAACCCCTACACAACCATTTTCCAAATGTTACTATGAGCTTAAAAGCACACTAATATAGTACTAATTCGTTACTCCATTCCTCCGTAAATGTTCCCTGCCCATAACCAACAAACCTAAAACCTACATAAGTATATCATAAAAAAGTTCACACTTTTCATCATTTTGCTGATGCTGATTACCTGTTTAATTCGGATCACTTTACACTTGCATAGCTAGAATAACCTGATTAAGACAAGGACATTAAAAAACTATCTAAATTGGATTATTCCATATCACACAATCACGTTCACTACAAAATGCCGAACAACAACAATAACTAATCCGGCCGTAGCAGGCAATGGGAAATGTCTAATGTAATACCCCTACCCTACGCTACTGTACCCACTGGCAGGGAGACGGCTTCCAGAAGGACATCTGGCAGGAGTGTCTATAGAAATATCTGTGAATATACATATACCGTTTGTGTATGAGCGTGCCTATAAGAAGTGTGGGGAATGCATAACAACATACAAGTACATATGAGCCTAGCTTAAAGGGTAATTAAGGTTTTGTTGATATCCATAGAGTTTTACGCGTGTAGGGTTTCAATTCCGTAGTGATTCCTGACTTGGACAAGACAGATAGTGCAGTGCGAGAGCTATTTAGTCCTGTTTGAGCTGAGGAAAAGTTGCTGCTGTTTGGATGAACTTGCACCAAGTGATACAGCAGTACAATGTATGCCCCTTTGTGATTGGACCCTGTGAACTAATGTGAGGATGAAGCTACACTAGTTTTCAAGATAATCTTGCAAAGAGAAAATGTAGATTTATTGCTAGTATATCGTTAGTTGCATGGTGAATAGGCGAATAAAATGGCTATCACAAAGATATGTGGAATACAGTATTCAAGAATAACTTTGGTTCCGAATAAGTAGATTGTATAGATGTTGTGAACGTTTCGTTATATTTGTTATACGTGCTATGTATAAAATGTTTGGGACATGTCCATTCATTCTTACGAGTTGCTTATGTTGTAAGTATCGTTTGGGGCTAATATATTCACCATTTTCACCAGAAGACAAGCCTAACTTAAAGGGAAAAGGCACACATGCAGGGGCGGATGCACATTCATAGTATTGGAAGGCGGTGCCCTTCATGATTCGCCCCCTCCCTCATCTCGAAGCCAATTAACAATATAAAAACCTTGTATTTATGTCTTCATTCTAATGTACAAAGCGACTTTTGTTAAAAAAAAAATCTTGCCCCTGACCTATGATTTCCTAGTTCCGCGACTGCACATATGTACACATGCCGATAACAAATCTCCTAAAAAGGCTATCCTAAAACCGTAAAAAGGACACAATAAGCCACACAAAACACAATATACAACACCTAGCCTAAAAAAGCCTAAACAAAAACAAAAAAACACAACCTTTAAGAAATTATGTACACATGCCGATACCAAATCTCCTAAAAAACGTATACTAACATCGCAAAGAAGACACAATAAGCCACACGAAACACAAGATACAACACCTAGCCTCAAACAAAACATATATATCATCAAATGTACTCACCAATTACACCCCATAAAATTATGCACCCCATCAATCGCATACTGCAAAGCCGCAACAGGCAGCCACGAATCCGCAGCCGCAACCGCCACTTCACTAACCGCAGGCGCGGCTGCAGCCACATTCGCCATAGCTTCCATCCCCTTATCACCCAAAACCTCAGCCATATCACTCAACAACTCAATTTTCTCCCCACTCCCAATCCCACTACTCATATTCCTCACAAACAACATCCCGCTTAACCCCGGTATTGAATGATTCTTAAAACCAACCCCATGAAATGACCCAAATGACCTCCCAAATGACCCAAAAGACCTCCCAGATGACCCAAATGACCCAAAGGTTGGAACTTTATGATGTTGGTATTGTTCTTTATCATCTTTCTGGTGATTAAAGTGTGAAATTGAGGGATTGGGTCTCTGGGTAGTGAATATTTTTTATGATCTTAGTGTTAGTGTTCTTCTGTATGCCATTGATGCAATTGGATCAATCTTGATCAAGATTTTTTAAAAAAAAAAAATTGAAAAAAAGATGGTAGATTTAGTATTGAAATATGATGTTAGGACTAGATTTAAGGTTTGAAATGAAATGAGGTAAGGGTTTAATGTTGTTTTATTAGGGTTTAGGTTTTGGGATTTGTCTCTGTTTTGTTCTGTTTTTGGTAGTGGAGGGATCTGGAATACAATGATGGTTGTTTGCTGATAAGTCCTTTAAGTTTAGTCACATGTCCAGAACATTCTCGACTCAACGGTCGACATTGCAAGCCGACTAATTCTAGAGTGGTTAATTTTTTGGAGAGCTCAGAGTTGGCGCAGATGAATATCGGTGGTCACCTCCAATGGGTGGTAAAAGGGTCCCGTGACACGTATGAATTTTTATTTTTTAGTGTTAATTTTATTTAAAAAACTTAATTTTGTATATAAATGCACTCGGTCACAAAAAATACTAAGGGTGAGAAAAAAACCGAAAAAAATGAAACCGAATCGAAAATCGAAAAAATCGAACCGGAAAACCGACTGAAACAAAAAACCGATGGTTCGATTTTTACCTTTTCAAAAACCGAAAATATACGGTTCGGTTTCAGATTACATCAAAAACGAACTGTGAAAACGAACCGAACCGAACTTCTTAATTACATAACAAAATATATTTAATACTATATAAAAGAATAAATAATAATTCTAAACACTAAAATATTCTTTTGGTGTGTGAAATATAATATATTCATATTAATGTTTATATGCGTATTTATATATACATGTGTTTAATTAACATTATATCATTACATATGTGACAACAATCGTTTACGTATAATTCGTATGTTCACTTTTATGTGTGTGTATTTTATAGATATATGTTTAATTTTAATTTTTTTCGGATATACGTTATTAGGCTTAGAATTAGATTAATAAAAGAAATAACCTATTTTATTACGTAAAACAAGTTTGTTAGTCTAAATTGGCTACACACAAGTATAAACGATTCTAAAACCGGAAAACCAGACCGAAATCGACTAAAAACCGAAAAAATTGATCCGCCCAAAACCGAACGATTTCCGTTTTTGTTTTATAAGAACCTAATATTACGGTTCGGCTTTTATTTTTGCCAAAAACCAACCCAAACGGGCCAACCTAAACCGTGCACATCTCTAAAAAATATACACGTGTGGTCTTGTTTAATTTTCTAGTAAGTACACATGATTACTTGGTGTTTTAATTTTGTCTTTATCTAAAAGGATTGTTATTCGAATGAAAAGAAAACTATTTTCGACTAGGGTTTTAAAAATGAAAAACTTTATTTGTACCCGAACCCCCTTAAGCTTTTGGTTATTCGGGGTTGAGTTAACCTAAATAAGAGTTATCATCACAATAATAAAAAGAGTGCATAAATTTAATATGGAAAACGAAAATAGAATGTTTATTAATAAAACACTCGAAAAAACAGTTTTTCAAAGAATGTAAGTACATAAAGTTGTTTTAGCTCGATTGATACCCACTTCAGAAAAACTTATAGGTCTACTGGAGCAACTTTGTAGGTAAATGGCCGAGGGTTTGAATCTCGACTCCTATCTACTCTGGTGCCCCACTAAGCTAGAAGAGTCGTTGGAGCTATACCCCTTTGGGTCAACAATGGCTCGTGCAAAAAAAAAAACACCCCGAGTCGGGATATTCTCGTCAATTCACACATTTTGTGGATACTTAGCTATATGTTACACATTTGAACCCCGGTGTCTAGATTACCTCCTAGGTATGTTATAAGGATGTTAAAGCTTATTTGTTTGGTTTACGAGTATATCAAACTTTTTACAGTTAATGTTTATGTATGGTACGGTGAGGACAATCGATTGTTTGGTTTCTCACGGTCGGTAAGGATCCTAAGATATGACAGAAGTCAAAGAGTTGAGGATTGTTTTGTTTTTCATGTTCGGTAAAAGACCTTAAGATATGACGGTAGTCAAAGAGTTGGGGTAACACTCACGAGTCGACTATTGAGTGTGTGAACACGCAGTGTTCATCATCAAACCTCATGTGTTTAATGTTACTCTATCTTTGTTTCTGTTATGGACTTAGCTCAAAAGTAGACAACGCCTTTAAATCACATGAGACCAGATATAGAAACGTAACTTATAACTTTGGGTTACAGCAGAATCATACATAATGATTTTCCAAATTATCGGACATCTGTTACAAGATACAAACACAAACTAAACTCATACATGAATAGTACTCAGTTGATAAGCAACTCTGAGCTTGTTTTTTCCTAGACCAAAATCATACCACTATAAACCAAATTTTTCACGGGCGCAGTGTAAATACATTACATAAACGAACCTCATTTTTGCTAACTCAAAGATGGAACCAAACAAAGACAACATATAATTCTAGTTTAGTTCATAGCATCTAGCAACAGATGATATCATATGGCAAGAGTAAACCAAAAGACTGAAAAAAATGAGGAAATGAATAACCACTTATGTAGATCATTCTTCCATGGTTTGAGATCCAGTTGAAGCTTTAGACTTTTTCTTCTTCTTTTGTCCTTTCTTTCGTGGTGGTTTCTCAAGCACGGTTGTGTGCTTTGTAAATGTTGGTGTAAGGCTGCTAATGGGTCGGCTTTGAAAAACAGGATCAGTAAAAACCGTCTTCAGTTGACTAGACTCTTTCAATCTGATCAAACACCACATAAATCAGCAAAAATTATACATGAAACTTAAAGTAAAGAAAAAAAAGTGAAACACTGACACTAGTTTTTGCCTCGATTTACTAGTGACTTTGAAATCAGCAGGAGTTGGTTTCGTGGAAGACACCAGTCAGGTAGAAATTCTGCTAAAGAAGAAAGATTGTATGCTTTTAGTTTCTTTTTTCGGCTTCTTAGCTTCTTTTCTGGTACAACAATGACTTATTTAGCACCTCGTTGTATAAATGAAATTCATATTGGTTAACAGAAGTTGCTAAACAATGTTTAGATCAGTAACCTATGCAAGCTAAATTATACGAGTATAAAATGTTTGGGTAATAAGCCCACTGTATTCGAATAAATCATACACTTCCCTATGTTTACACCAACCCACAATTTACACCTGGCGAATGATTGCACATCACATTTATTAAGCGCATTTCAGCATTTTTACACTTTACACATCTAGCCAAATTCACCATCTCATATTCTCATGTATATAATATCTTTAGGAGGTGCTTGGATTAGCTTGTGTCCCCAGCTTATGTGCTTATATGAATGTTCAAAATCTCATAAGCCCACTATATTAGGCTTATAAAGCTCACAAGGTGAAAAATTGTGCTAATGATTTTTTTAAAATTCGAATAAACCACGAGCCAGAAAAAAAAGCTAACCTCATATATTAGCATATTGGAAATTAGTCACACTGAAAGAGATAGTTGTGGTTTAAAAGATCTGCTAAAAATAAGAGATAAAATAAAGTTATCTCAGAGTGACATGATAAGTGGTACAGTCAAGGTCCTTTAGATAGGATTGTGTATAATAGGGCAGTGTATAAAGCAAGAATCGAAGATAATGCAAGTGTTTCTGTAATGGTAGGTGGTAGCGGCCAAGAGAGTGGGATGAATTATACCCTAAAATCAAGTAGGTGCTGCGGGAAGGGAATTATGATTGTTGAATTTTGCCATCAGAGGAGATGGATGAGCTTCTTTAACTCAAAAAGAACAAAAACAAATTACTAATGGTTATGGGGGTGTTTGTGTAAGCTTATCTGATGTGCTTATTGAATAATTAATAAGCTGATAATCTCATTTTTTTCAGGCTAATGAGCTTATGGACTTCTTAAGCTCAAGTGAATAAGTTTACAAGGCAAAGATAATGAGCTTGTATCAAATTTTCAATAACCTCATAAGCACATCAACTAAGCTTATATCCCAAACACTAGATACACACATTAGAATTAGCAAAAAAAACCGAATACGAATACGATAGAGAAACAAAATTAAGAAACAAGTAAACTAACCTTCTTGATAGCTTTTTGAGCACCTAAAGGAACATTTTCTCTAACCTCTGCAATATAAAACATGTCCCACAAATAATTTCGACCAAAACAAACTAAATGTACAAGCAGGGAATAGAAACTATTAACTTAATAAATAAACAACCACTTACTGGAATAGAACTCAAGCTTCTTATCAAATTTGTGATCTGCGTGCTTCTTTTCATCATTTATGGAGCTCGTTTTCCCCATTGTATCCAAACCCTAAATTTTTTAAGAATAAACGCCTAAAACCGATTGTGTTTCCACTTTTCAATTATAGTCAAAACACTATTATCCTAGCAACCAAAACACACTTAATTCAGCCCAAAGTCAAGGCGTTAACATAGGATACTTGGGAAACATACCAGACTAGTCTTTTATTTGTCAGAACTCACAACATCAAACTAACAAATTGTGTAAGCAAGTAGTAAAAATCTAGCCTAACATACCAATAACGCTGAACATGGCAAATTTAACTAAACCAATTAAGACAAACAACACTAATGAAAAAAAGATTGAAGAGCACCTAGTTTGGAGACGAAAATAATGACAAAAGACTTAGAGGAGTTGGAGTGGTGGTGCCAAAGGCTGGCGCCAACCAACCGCGCGAGAAAAACCCACGGCGCAGGACTTCGTGGTGTGGTGCCAAGACCCTCGCGCCGACCATACCAACCCATGCGGTTCAGTTTTTTTTGTTGGAATCTAAGGGGTATACTCTATGGCACCAACAATAGCTCATGGCACCACAAATCACCACTCCCTCTAAAAAGTGGTGCCATAGCATTTCTCGTGCCATAACATATTTTATTGACATGGCACCACACTTCTACGGCACGACGACTCCCTGTGCTCTTAAACTTAACAAAAAATATCCTTAATATCCTTGTCATCAACTAAAGATTAGAAGTTGAAGCAAAATTAAGGTGGGAATAGAGTAAAGCTTGCAACTCTATATAAAAAGAATCTCTCTCAAAAGCTATTAGTAATAAGCTAGTTGAAAAGCTTAAGCTATATTTTCGAACAGGGAAATGACAACATTAAAACCATAACTAAATTTAACCACAACAACAACTCCAACAATAACCATTAACAAAAGCTTTAAATAAAAAATAAACAAAAAAATCTGTTTTCCTCACTTGTAAAATATTAAGATTTCAATAAAACAAAAAGAAAGATGGAATATCAAACAGAAAGAACAAAACAAACCTGTGTCCTAATTCACATCAAACCTCCACCAAATTTCCTTTTTTTAGCAGAGAAAGACAAGGGGGTGTTATGTGAAGAAAGTCAAAAGTCAAAACTAATGTTTCTGTGTGTTTTAAGTTTAGGTTCTATTTGGGACCAAGCTTTTGAAGTATTTTGGAGTACTAACTGATAAATGATTAGCAGTTTTACAAACTTGTTGGGCAAGAAGCGATTAAAGTTTGGATATCATACAACTGTTTTTATTTAAAATATTTAAAATATTTAACATGAGAAGTATTTTAAAATTTTTACTAGCCAATTTTCTTTAAAATTACAAATATATTTTCTTTTATTTTCTTAATAAGTTTATTATTTCCTTAATTTTTTATGGTTTTCTTCATAATTTTATAGTTTATAATTAATATTACTGTTATGTTTATCAAACACTTTTTAGATAAACAACTATTGTTTACTGTTTCTATTTATGTTTCTTCTTAGAGTACAAGGAACCATCACTTCAAGTGATGAGTTTTTGGGTGTCACGTCAGTGAAACTCACTCACTCACTCACATGAAAAAAACATAGGAGTCATCACTCCAAGTGATTCCCAGTTTTTCAGAATTTTACAAAACACCCCCTAAACAAACTTAAATATTTCATTAAACATAACCAACATTACAATACTTTTAAAATAAAAGAACATAATAAAAAAGACATACGAAAATTTAAAAAACATACGAAAATTAAAAAATCATACGAAAATGAAAAAATCATACGACCCGCAGTTTAGCTTTCTTCATCTTCATATGCATCTTCATCTTCATGGTCAATTTGATTCCAGATATGATCCATAAGGTTTTGTTGAAGAGTTTGATGGGTTTCTCGGTCACGTAGTTCTTTGTTTTTTCGGCGGTAAAGCTCACACCGATCAACCCATGTTCGTTGCATATTTCTTGACGGGTTTACGTAATTTTCGTTCCAATCTAAAACCTCCATACCCTGATCTTTCAAAATCATGTTATGAAGTATGATGCACTGATAGGTGTGTAAACACCCATCCTTTTTACCACTTAACTACAATAATAACCGAGCCAAAACGTGTATTTTATGTCGTAAATGTCGGAATTATGCGTGGTTTGTGTTTTTGTTGTGATTTAGGACGAAAATGTGGAAAAGGGAGAGAACACGGGCATTCAAAGGCTTTTATCGAAGAAAAAGACAAAAGACGAAGTCAAGAAATCAAGAGTGCAAAAATAACGGAAGTCCAAGACCAATTCTAAAGATTTATCGAAGAAAAAATCAAAAGACGGAAGTTTACTTAAAGCCGAAGAACTCAAGTCTAATTTATTGAAGAACTACAAGACGAGTTTAAAGAAATCCCGAGAAAAAGTCATTAAAGTCAAAAGATTAAGAAGATTAACGACTTAATGATGCAATTAAGGAAAGAAGAAAGAAGGGAGGAAGCTTCCTAAGCACCTCCCTAATCTCCTATAAATAGCACCCATTTTCATTTCATTAGTTTTTGTTGGCTAGAGTGACACTAGTTCTTCCACCATTTTAATTACCTTGTCATTTAAATTCATGTCCATTTAAATACATTGTCTTGCACCTTAAATACATTCAATTTCAAGTAAGTTTTCTTTTAATTCTTGTCAATCTTTACTTTAATTGTTCATGTTCTTATTTTATTGATTTGATTAAAGTGGGTTTTGATTATTTTGGTTATTATTGTTAGTTTGATTGATTTGGATTGTTTGTTTATGATTAGTAGATGTTATTGGATTAGTCTTGTTTAATCTTTTGGTTTATTTTGATTGATTTTATCTAGATTCATGTTATTGTTGTTCTTGCGTGTTCTTCGTGACTGTTGTTTGCCCAGGTTTATTCCGAATCAAGGAATTCAAGCAGGTGTTCCGAATCAAGCAAATATTCCGGGTGAAGAATTTGTTCTAAATTAAGTCGTTTATTCAGAATATTTAATATTCCGGATCAAAAGGCTCATTCGGAACATTCCGAACGAAGGAGCTCATTCGGAACATTCCGAACCAAGAAGAGATTCTGGATCAAGGTGTTTTATTCGGAACATTCCGAGTGAAGGCTTTGTGAAGAAAACATTCCGAATCAGAGGATATTCCGGATCAGAAGTGTTTATTGAATAATTTATTATTCCGAGTGAACGTGCTCATTCGGAACATTCCGAGTGAAGGTGTTTATTCGGAACATATTCCGAATCAAGAATTTATTCCGGGTCAACAAGATCATTCCGAACCAAGGAACATTCCGAACCAAAGAAACATTCTGAATCAAAGGAGTTGATTCAGAACATTCCGAGTGAAGGGTTTATTCCAGATAAAGTGACATATTCCGGATGAACCAATTGTTCCGAATGAGTGTTTTGTTTTGAATATTCCGAGTGAAGAAGAATCATTCCGAACGAAGGTGACATTCCGGGATGAGTGATTATTCCGAACGAAGGATTATCCCGAATGAGCTGTTTTCAGGTTCTTTTTAGTTTCAGTTTTTAATTTTTAATTTTCAAGCTTTATTTTTCCCGCCTTTTTCCTTAGTCGTAATTTAAGTTTACTTGCCTTAGATTTATTTTAAGCCTTGCCTTAGTTTAAGTCTAGTTGCATTTTAAGTTTGCTTTAGATAGTTTTAAGTTCGCGTTATTTACTTTAAGTGCCATTTACTTTTCGTCACGCTTTTACTTTCTCGCTATTTATTTTAATTAGAGTTAGATTTACTTTTAAGGTCTCGCAGTTTTTAATATACTACAACAACACAACTATTTGTTTCACCAAAGAACGACTGAGTCGCATAGTTAATCCATTTTTCAATTCGAAGAGACTGTGACGATAACTTTTTACATACAAAATCTCTTGTATCAAATGGCGCCGCTGCCGGCTCTTTTCGTGAAGATTAACGGTTTTCTGTGAGAGACGAGTTGCTTTTTGGGATCCGTTCATTCGTGAGCGTTATTTTCTTGCTTAAAAATTTCAAAAAAAAACCATAAAAATTAAAAATTTCCAAAAATCCATAAAAATAAAAAATTTTCAAAAATCCAAAAAGATTTTATTTTTATCTTTATAGTGTATATATATTCTCTTTGTGTTTGGTATTGTTTTCTTTTGCCTTTGCAGGTGTATGCGTACTAGATCTTCAAATTATCAAGAGCCCGAGACTCGTGAAGATTTAGTTATGGCAGGTGTTAACAACAACAATAATCCACCGCACCTCAATAATAACAACAACAATGTTCTTCCACAGCCCGATCTTAGGACAATGGAGGAACTTTGTCAACCTACCATGTTTTGACGAGGAGGACCGATTGCGCCGATGCAAATCACGGCTCCGGAGTTTTCGTTGAAGCATCACATGATTCAGCAAGTGCAAACTAACCCATTCCGTGGATTGCCTGATGATGATGCCAACAAACACCTCGACAAATTCATTACAATCACTCAAAGCATGAAGTTGCCTGGTGCCACAATGGATGTTTTTCGCCTTCAACTCTTTCCACATAATTTATCACACCACGCCGAGAAATGGTTTGATCGTCTCCCGAAGAATTCAATTCATACTTGGGATGACATGACTCAACGCTTCTTGTCGCGCTACTTTCCACCATCCATGGTCACGAGCCTTCGCAATCAAATCAACGGTTTCATGCAAGAACCCGATGAATCTCTCTTTGATGCTTGGGAAAGATATAATGTTTTGATCGATCGTTGTCCAAACCACAACATGCTCCCTGTAACCTTAATTGATACTTTCTACAACGGTTTGACTTTTCGTGATCGTGATACGATTAATGCAGCCGCCGGTGGCACATTTATGAAAAGGATACCCGAGGAGTGTAGAGAGCTTATTGAGAACATGACTACTCATCATAAAAATTGGGATTCCTCCGCTTCTTCAAGGAACAACCCGAGAGTCAATGTTTCTTCTACTTCAGCAAACCCCGATATGACCGAATTCACCCGCATGATGGCAGAAATGAACAAAAATATCTTGCTTCTCGCTACAAACCAACAACAAGTTAAAGCGGTAGCCAATCCTTGTGAGACATGCGGCGGTCCACACTCATACACTGATTGTCCTTCTACTCAAGGAAATCCGGAAAACGTGTATGCTGCTTACGGTAATTATTCACCGAAAAATTACCAAGCCCGACCTCAAGGGGATCGAAATTTGCTGAGTTACCGATCAAACAACTACCTTTCACCCGATTTTTCTCCTCAAAACCAAAACCCCAACAACAATTACAATAGAAGCAACCAAATCCCACCTAGAGCTTCTAATCCTTATCACGCACCCACTCAACAAGCCCCACCCATGAATCAAGATGTTAAAGCTTTGATGAGAACCCAAGGAGAGCAAATCAAGAATCTACAGAGCCAAATTATCAATTTGAAAGGAGATATCACCAAGCAAGGGAATGACATTAGATCCGAGCTTCGAGATAATATACAATCCTCCTTCAGCAATCAAACGAATGATCTGAAAAATATGCTGGCTAGTTTCTTGCCCACCACTCAACCCTCTACTTCGAGTTCTCTACCTTCAAACACCGTCACCAATCCGCGAGCGAATGTGAGTGCTATTACTACCCGTAGTGGAGTTACTTTAGTAGGACCACCTATCCCGCCCCCATCATCTACGCCTCATCCACCACCATTTATCCCTAGTCCTCCCACACCTAGTATTAGTACACCATTACCGTCTCCGCCTCTTCATGACGATGTTCCCAAGAAGAACCCTTAAACATCTCAACCTTCACCAACCCCACCTTCAACATCTCAACCTTTACCTGTTACACCTACACCTTCACCACCCAAACCCAATATTCCTTATCCATCTCGCTTAGGCAAGGCCAAAATGTACACCAAGGATGACATTCAAGTGTCAAACTATTTGAAGAAAGTTTCAGAAATGACCGTCACTTTTCCCCTTGTCGAAGCTCTAGCACAAATACCTAAATTTGTCAAGATGTTTAAGGAATTACATAGCAAAAAGGAGAAGATGGCCGAGTTTGTTAATACTCGCTTGAGTGATAATTGTTCTGCCGTCCTTCTTAAAGAACTTCCGGACAAACTTGGAGATCCCGATCATTTTGTGCTTCCTTGTAGTTTTAACCAAACCGACAAATTTACTGCCTTAGCCGATCTCGGGGCAAGTATAAATTTGATGCCTTTAAGTGTTTGGAAAAAGTTATCATTGCCCGACCTTACACCCACCAAAATGACTCTTGAGCTAGCCAATCGCACTCTCGCTTACCCCGTTGGTATTGCCGAAGATGTGTTCATTAAATTTGGCACATTCACTTTTCCGGTCGACTTCGTCGTTGTTGATTATGAAATGGACCATCGTATTCCGTTAATACTTGGACGCCCATTTTTGAGAACCGGTAGAGCTTTAATAGATGTGGATAAATGTGAGCTCATCTTAAGAGTCGGGGATGATGCACAAGTTTTTGAAATGGGTAAGCTTACAAGCAAATCCTTTGGAGGACGAGAATCAACGAATATGATTAATGTGCTCGATGATTTTGTCGTCTACAACAATCCTCTATTCGATTCTTGCACCGATAATCCACTGTTTCAAGATGATGTGGATGATTCTCTATCCAAGTTGGAACCTTCTCCCATATATGATTCTCCACCGATCTTTGATGCTTATGATGATGATTTTAGCTCAGATTCGGATGATTATGATGATTTTACTTCCGAGTATCCCGACATGCCCACTTATGATGATTTTGATGAGGCCGATACTCTTTCAAGTGATTCTTCTCATGACGAAGATCCTCCACCTTCTATGCTTAATCCTACTTTGGATGACTACTCATTTGAGGAAGACTTTTCTACTTTTCTCAATACTTACTTCCCTCATGAGAGTGATGATCCTCCTTTAGATTTTGATGATTATGGTCTTGATCCTACTTTGGATTTGAAAAAAATTATTTCAAAGAAGAAGCAACCGGACGACACCACCATCCGCAGCACGTATGATTTGACACCTCTTTGTCCACCTTCTGAGGACGAGGTTGTGCATTTTCTTCGCGGATCATCTTCAAATTCTGCTGAGCCTGATTGCTATTTTCCCCTATAGGAAAAGGTGTTCGACCCCGGTATCGATATTCTTCAGCCATCTCAGTATCCATCTGATGAAATAAAAGGAAAAATCTTTGGAACTTATGGAAATCTACTTGCACCACTTCATCCTTGCTACCACCGTGCTCCATCTTTGCTTAAGGGAACCTTGCCTACTCTTCTTTGGCTTGCCTTGTTCGCCTTAAGTTTGTGTTATTTGATGGACGAAAACTATGTCTTTGATCCCGGTGGATATGTTTCATGCTGCTTCCTATGATAATCAAGGTCGAGTCAGGCTCACGACTCGGTAAACAAAAATCAAGCGCTTCTTGGGAGGCAACCCATGTATCTATCTTTTAGCTTTCTTTATCCTAAGTGTAGGGGAGACCCGTTGGTGTTTGCTATTTCCTCTCTTCTCACATTCAGGGATTCGAGCGCTCAATGATCCACTCTTGATGATTTTTGACGACCCGTGATTCCGTTGTTTCTGTCTTCCCGGTTCTATCCTAACTCTTTTCGATTCACTATTTTATATTTTCCAATATGAAAATAGCAATCTTGTTAGTTGTCTCTTCCTTAGCAAGATTTAAACAACGTGCACAATGTCCTAAGTGTAGGGGAGTTTACTCCCACATGCTTAAACATTGAGGACAATGTTTATATTAAGTGTAAGGGGACTTCTATCGAAGTTAGGTGGTCTTTTCCTTGTATTTGTCCTCATTTTAACCGGAAAATCAATTTTTCGACATTTTTCAAAAATTTTTGATCTATTTTGGCCTATTAGTTCTTGTTTTTGTTATAGTTATTTTCCTTTGTTACTAGAATAATTTTTTAATAAAGTGGTTTTAATTTTCAAACGTTGTGAATCTTTTGACTCAACCCGAGTTTACTTATCTAAGTTTACTCTAGCTAGTATCCTTAACGTATTTAAGTCAAGTTTTGCTAGGCTTTTATATAGGGAGCTATAAAATGCGAAAGTCTTAACTCTCACGGGTTAAGAACAAGAACTTTTAGCAAGTTCCTATAATTGATCCTAGAGAGTCGTTTATCAAGGGAACTTTAAAATGCGTTTTCTAAACTTGAAAGAGTCTAAGAATTTGAAAGATCCTATAGGCGACTCGAAAACCCAAAACTTTGACTTAATAGGCTAAGCATCCACGAGTCTCATTCCTTGAGATTTTAAATTGTGGAGAACGAGAGATGAGAGTCAATTATAAGTTCGGTATTCTTTCGTGAATTTATGTGAGTTAATTATGAGCCTATTCTCCCATCGCTTGCTAATAAATTTATCTGCAATAAATAAGGTTGTACGATTTGAAAAGTTACTTAGCTTCTAGCCCAAGATCGTTTAAAAGTTGCTCGGTATGGATTAGAGTTCATAGCCAAGGCATAACTTATTGAAGCGGGATGCGAAGATTGGCGAGTCCAAAAAGGTCCTAACAAGGCATGAGGGCTACATTTTGTTGCCAAAGATCCAAAAGTGATGTGAAGAATCATTTATCAAAGATAAATATGAAGGATCGAGACACAAGACGAAAAGAAAAAACTCCCGCAAAGATCATGGAGAAGTCTATCCGAAAAGACCCTAGCAAGGTATGAGGATAAATAGATCCAAGTCCAAAAAGGACGCGGATCGTTGTATATCAAAATCCCAAATAAAGATTGGAGAAAAATGAAGAAGTCGTGGTCCAAGTATGAAGAATCTCTCAAAACTTCAAGTGAAGAAATTCCTATTATGAAGAGAAGACAATTATTTCATGAACGTCTCTCAAGATTTGAAGTATGAAGTCGCTGCCAAATATCGGTCCGAGAAAGGTCTCAAATCGCGAAGCGAATTATGCCAAGATATGAACTTTATGAGGTCCCGAGAAGCAGTTTTAAAAGATTTTGTCCTTTAGCTAACTATTGATTAAATCGTCCCACTTTATTTTTAGCCTAATAAACTATCGAAATAAGTCAACAATGCATCCTCGTGATCATTCAAGACAACAATAAAATATAAGAGATACACCTAGGAATAAGGGAGTCTAAGTAAATAATTGTCCCACATGAGTTCGTGTTAGTTTGCTAACTTATAATAACAATGATCTCGTTTTTAAGCTTGGTATGGAGAAAGTGAAAAATTGAGGATGATGATCATTCATGACATTTCCAAAACCCTAAGGTATGTTTTTGATTTCTTTACTTGTTTTATTTTCTATCTCTTTAATAAAGGCCAATGTGGATTGATTATGATGAAAAGTGTAATCGTGCTTTGTAACTAATGCATTGCATGAGGACATTGCAATGGTCAAGTGTAGGGGATTTGATAGGTGTGTAAACCCCCATCCTTTTTACCACTTAACTACAATAATAACCGAGCCAAAACGTGTATTTTATGTCGTAAATGTCGGAATTATGCGTGGTTTGTGTTTTTGTTGTGATTTAGGACGAAAATGTGGAAAAGGGAGAAAACACGGGCATTCACAGGCTTTTATCGAAGAAAAAGACAAAAGACGAAGTCAAGAAATCAAGAGTTCAAAAAGAACGGAAGTCCAAGACCAATTCTGAAGATTTATCGAAGAAAACGTCAAAAGACGGAAGTTTACTTAAAGCCGAAGAACTCAAGTCTAATTTATTGAAAAATTACAAGACGAGTTTAAAGAAATCCCGAGACAAAGTCATTAAAGTCAAAAGATTAAGAAGATTAAGGACTTAATGATGCAATTAAGGAAAGAAGAAAGAGGGGAGGAAGCTTCCTAAGCACCTCCCTAATCTCCTATAAATAGCACCCATTTTCATTTCATTAGTTTTTGTTGGCTAGAGTGACACTAGTTCTTCCACCATTTTAATTACCTTGTCATTTAAATTCATGTCCATTTAAATACATTGTCTTGCACCTTAAATACATTTAATTTCAAGTAAGTTTCCTTTTAATTCTGGTCAATCTTTACTTTAATTGTTCATCTTCTATCTACCTTTCTTTAATCTTTAATCTTTATGTTTATTTTTCATGTTCATGTTCTTATTTTATTGATTTGATTAAAGTGGGTTTTGATTATTTTGGTTATTATTGTTAGTTTGATTGATTTGGATTGTTTGTTTATGATTAGTAGATGTTATTGGATTAGTCTTGTTTAATCTTTGGGTTTATTTTGATTGATTTTATCTAGATTCGTGTTATTGTTGTTCTTGCGTGTTCTTCGTGACTGTTGTTTGCCCAGGTTTATTCCGAATCAAGGAATTCAAGCAGGTGTTCCGAATCAAGCAAATATTCCGGGTGAAGAATTTGTTCTAAATTAAGTCGTTTATTCAGAATATTTAATATTCCGGATCAAAAGGCTCATTCGGAACATTCCGAACGAAGGAGCTCATTCGGAACATTCCGAACCAAGAAGAGATTCCGGATCAAGGTGTTTTTATTCGGAACATTCCGAGTGAAGGCTTTGTGAAGAAAACATTCCGAATCAGAGGATATTCCGGATCAGAAGTGTTTATTCGGAATAATTTATTATTCCGAGTGAACGTGCTCATTCGGAACATTCCGAGTGAAGGTGTTTATTCGGAACATATTCCGAATCAAGAATTTATTCCGGGTCAACAAGATCATTCCGAACCAAGGAACATTCCGAACCAAAGAAACATTCCGAATCAAGGGAGTTGATTCGGAACATTCACAGTGAAGGGTTTATTCCAGATAAAGTGACATATTCCGGATGAACCAATTGTTCGGAATGAGTGTTTTGTTTTGAATATTCCGAGTGAAGAAGAATCATTCCGAACGAAGGTGACATTCCGGATGAGTGATTATTCCGAACGAAGGATTATCCCGAATGAGCTGTTTTCAGGTTCTTTTTAGTTTCAGCTTTTAATTTTCAATTTTCAAGCTTTATTTTCCCCCCCTTTTTCCTTAGTCGTAATTTAAGTTTACTTGCCTTAGATTTATTTTAAGTCTTGCCTTAGTTTAAGTCTTAGTTGCATTTTAAGTTTGCTTTAGATAGTTTTAAGTTCGCGTTATTTACTTTAAGTGCCATTTACTTTTCGTCACGCTTTTACTTTCTCGCCATTTATTTTAATTAGAGTTAGATTTACTTTTAAAGTCTCGCACTTTTTAATATACTACAACGACACAACTATTTGTTTCACCAAAGAACGACTGAGTCGCATAGTTAAACCAGTTATCAATTCGATTAGACATACATCATCGAACTTTTTAACTTGGAAAAACCTAGTTATCATGCACGTATACATGATTCGCCGTATGGTGTTTACTTCATACGCGCGTGTTGGTTGACGTAGTATTCCCCAACGTCCTTGGAGAACACCAAATGCACGTTCAACATCTTCAACGTGCACCTTCTTGACGCCTTTTGAAGTGATCATGTTTGGCTTAAGTTGCAACCGTGAAAGACTTCACGAAAATCGCCCATTGTGGGTAAATACCATCCGCTAAGTAATACCTATTTTGATACTCAACTCCGTTAACCGTATACGGTTTTACCGGTGCTTCATCATTCAGAAGGTCATCAAATAACGGAGAATTATCTAAAACATTAATATCGTTATTTGCACCTGCCATCCCAAAAAACGCATGCCAAATCCACAGATCTTGCGAAGCAACAACTTCAAGCATCAAAGTAGGGTATCTTTTATAACCACCAGCGTATTGTCCATGCCACGGAATTGGACAATTTTTACATTCCCAGTGCATACAATCAATGCTGCCAAGCATCCCCGGAAAACCATGTTTCGTAAGATGTAGATCATATATGTGATCAACATCGGTCGGAGTTGGTTTTCTTAAATACTTGGCCATATACAAGTCAATAACACACATATTAAGATACATTAGACACTCACGTCCGGTTCGATCAGCAATTTGTAAATATTCATCAAATGCATCCGGCGTGTTGCCGTATGCCAATTGACGTATAGCCATTGTGCACTTCATAATAGCATTAATACTCATTCGACCCGTAGCATCGGGTCGAGAAGTAAAATAATAAAAATGCGCAGGAAGAGGATCGGCCTGATAATTTCTTATGCCGTTAACTATTTCTAAAAATAGTCTTCGGCTCATTCGAAATCTTTCACGAAACTTAACCAAAGAATACCTACAATTATCAACGAAATAATCGTTCATGAGCCGTTCCTCAACACCTTCTCGGTCACGGTTGACTGGGGTCCGAGATACTCTTGGACGATTCTCTTCTTCAAGCAACTGTTGATAATGATCGCGTGCTAGTGGCAAGAAGTAAGCATCGAATTCCTCACCGGTTTCAAAAACTGACGGAACGTGATTGGGATTCATATTTGTTTGTGTTTTGGTGTGTAAGAAATGGTTGATTTTGAGTTATATTTATAGACGGATCGAAAAATATAGCCGTTAGAATTCGAATTTAAAAAAAATAGCCGTTGAGGGGGGGGGGGGGGTTAAATGAAATATTTTCAAAATTATACACGTTGGGGGGTGAAATGAAACATTTTCAAAATTATATACGTGGAGGGGGGGGGGGGGGGGGGGGTAAAATGAATTTTTTTTTAAAAAAAAAAACAAACCCACGCAACGTGGGTTTACCCACGCAGGGCACCCGCGCCGCGGGTTTCCCCCCTGCTCGGAATCATCACGCAGCCCGCGCTGTGGGTTTGAGCCCCACGACGCCATGACTCCCAACCTTCTTACTCCTACATGTACTTACTTGTCATAAGATTGTGAGTTGGACCGAATCTAGTGTTTTTACTTGGCCCAAGATTGTTGGTATAACCAATACTACATATTTTTAGAGAAAGTCGTTGGCGAGAGATAATGGTATCATATATACTCACTTTGTTACAAGAAAATAAAATTTAAAAAAGTGGACTTTTGGCGTGGCTGGTCTGGTGGACGCAGAACCTTTGGCACGAGTGTGGTGTGTGCGCCAAAGGATGGCTCGTGCCAAAGAGTTTTTGTGGGGATTCCTTTTTTTTTTAATAGAAAAACAACAATGTATATAGAACCATACAAGAGGCCATCCAAACAAACGACATTCCTCTTTTGCAAACAAGACGATTTAAGTGACATGGAACCCGAACAAAATATGAAAATGTCTTTAAAGAGAAAGAATAGTTTCTATCCCAGTGAGCCGAACCAAGTATTCTATTGTACATTTGTACATGAACAATTTTTACTCTTAGTACATGAATAATGTGTCTGTACTTCAAGACTTCCATTGTGCAGGTGCGCCGAGCCAGCAATAAAAGGATCAGAAATAGACTAATCGTCTTTTCTTCCATTTTCATGTCGTTAAATCTTGAATACTCGCCTTTTGATCAAATAATATACATAGTACAATAGAAACAATATGAATATCGCTAAAAACACTACATGTTAGTATGAGAAAGTATCGATCAGCATAGCGTGTAATCATAGATAAACCTTTCGGGCGATTTCCTACACACCGGACAAGTTGCATTCAGCTTAAGCCACTCGTCGACACAATCAGCATGAAAATAATGATCACATTCGGGAATTGTCCTTAATGCGTCTCTAGGTTCATATTTAGTAAGACATATCGGACAAGTGTCGTAATCGTCCTTAGGTAGTCTTCGACTCTCTCCAAGGATTGTTGTCTTGTAAGACTCGATTCTAGACGTGTCTAATCCTGGTGAGGAATTTGGTCTCTGAGACACCGCGATAGAGAATGTATCGATGTTCTGATGCATAATACTCTCATTGTATTCCCTAGCTCTTTTCGCAATGTACCATATCACTATAAGTACACATATAAATATCGATATGCCTATGCCTACAATCATTCCATGCTTCGTGCTCCTCCGCATACCTATATCTGAAAATTCCACAATCGATCAACAGGTTTTAGTTTAGCTCGCTTATGAGACGACTACTAGTATTATGTAAAAGAGAACAAATTTCGTCGACTTACCTCCGTTATATGCCAAGCAAGAAGTAGTTTCACCAGAACCGCCTTTGAGTCCACACATTCTACCTTCAATCTCACAAGGTCTACAATACGGCGTAAACCACATCAACTCTAGTTCCTCCATAGTGCCACCAAACCACCGAATTGGTACTGAGATCATCCCTATATCCTGACAATTCGCAGATGGAATCTGTCCATTTCGCAAAGCGATCACTGAGTGATTCACACTGTTTAGACATGGTAATGACATCATAGGGAACTTATAACTGGATTGTATCGACGAGGAACAATTGTAAAACCTATAACTCTGCATGCTTCTAAAATCGAAAGGCGTTCCTGTTAGGTTAAAATCTCTAATGCTGTTTGTTCGGCAGAATTCAGGATCAATGTAGATGATCTGCAAATCAAAATGGTAAAAACACATAAACTAGGGTTTGAAAGTATTTTAGAATTTAGTACATGAGGATCAAGTGCTTTATGTCCTTAGAGCATGAGCAATGGAAAAAAGCTATAATGACTTTTTATCTTTGACACCTCAACATTTCAATAACTCACATTGATTAAAAAGCTTTGTATAAAGAAACACTCCAATGCTTAAAAGCTTTTCAAAAGCTTTTCATTATGTTCATGGAAGGAGTATAATGGAAATTCTACAACAAAACCTGGTTTGCACTATTTCTTCAAACACTTGTAAAACTAAAAGTCATTTTGCTAAAAGTCTTTTAACAAGCTTTACTTACAATGCAAAAAGTCATTCAAATAGCTTTTTGAAATAATGCCAAGTCTTTGCTCAAGTTACCATTGTGGATGCTCTTAGAGTAATAAAACATATGCAAAAAGTTGTGCATCAGTAACGCGATGAACAACTTTTAACTTCTGACATGTTATTACCATGTCAGTTTAAAAAGTTGTGCACGTAAGATACAAAATTACCTGTGCACCATACGAGATTTTGTTGACAATGTACAAGCGAGAGGACGTCGACAAGTGTAGGATTGTTTTATTTTGGTCGTTACACGAGAGTTCAAAGCCAGGAAAACCGCAAGCTGACGGCTGTCGATCACGGATACGAAAAGGAAACCGTATCTGAGGTCCCGTAGGACTACACAACGTTGGACGACAGTCGTCATTAGTGTCACCGGAGATTGATTTGGACAAGAACAGAAAGAATAAAATAGTTATAGCTATCTTATCCATATATTGCTAAATTTTCATTTGAAGTTGATTAAATACATGTCTTTTATTTTGTGGTTGACAACAATTGTGTGGGCACTATACGACATGCATTTATTTGTAGCGGTAGGTATCGTTAAATACCTTGATAGGGTTTTATGACGTAAAATATATGCACATTTTGATTTTTTGTAGTTTACGTACAAAGACTGGACATTTGGTATGATATTTTTTATTCAGTAAAGCAAAAAGATTAGTAAAGAACGAGTAGTTTCTTAATAAGAAATAATTTTTTAATTGATTTTTTTTTATTTTCATAAAAAGAATCTTAAAGTTTTTTCATTTGAAAAAAATAATTATTTTTTTTAACGAAATTTGATAAGAAAATTAAAGACATAAAAATATACATGTCAAATTTGTAAAAAAATATCTTAAAAAAGGTAATTAATAAAAAAAATTAGTGGTCAAATTTTAAATAAATAAAATGATGTTAATTAAAAATTATAATATGATTTTTATTTTTATTTGTACAATAACTTCAAAAGATTGATAAATACTTCTTACAATTTATAACTTCTAAAATTTATGCCATACGTTATATACGTAATACATAAGAACTTTTTTTTACTTAAAACCAAATACATAACTTTAGTTATAATAATATAACAATTAAAAATAAATTTAAAACATGAAAAAAAATTATATATCTTATATTATATTAAAATTCTTTTGTTTGTTTATCCATACACGCACCAGACTTATAACTAGTAACAATAAACCAAAATCTATTGTTATTCATGGTACAAATTCTTTTCTTGCATTATTATTGTATCAAATATAAGGTAATTTTTTTCATCCTATCTCTATATGTTTTCTCAAGGTACTTTGATTTAGTACCTTAATGTCCTTTTTGGCTTATTTAATTTATCTTAATTTTAACAAAAGCACACAAACATTAAGGCAAACATGAGAAAGAGAGGTGAATTATGGGTATTATTGGTAGGTGTTGGATCTAGCTGGGTGTAAATGAAAAGTGTTAAGTATTCTCTGTGTGGTTGTAGTCATTAGTGGCTCGGCGGCCGGCGGATATGAGTTCGGTCGATGTTTTTGAACAGTTGTATAGGTCTTGTATTGCGTTTGTGCTCATGTGGCGTGAGGCGCATTTTGATTTCATTGTTGTGGTTTCAAACTACGAATGTCGTATCAAACAATTTTAACCACCACCAAATTGACGATATACTGATAAGGTTCTTTACATTCTAATAAGAGGTTAAGGGTTTAAACCTCGCTAAATGTATAAACGATCTCGAAATTAATCTGGTAACTACATCCGTTTAGTAAACGAATGCATTATTACGAGTTGCCATGAAACACGTGACTAGCTTTATTGAAAGAAAAAAATAATAGATGGACTTGAACTAGTAGGGATCCAAAATTGAATTGATTTGGGTAGTTCCATTCAATAGCTAGATTGAAAGATACCTTTCATTCCGTGGGACATTTTTATTTAAATGAGGCTTCTAACAAAACATAAAATACTCGTGAAAGAACAAAACATTAAACTTCCTTTTTATGGTTCCTTAATTGTAAAACATGGACCAGATGACTCTTGGTCCAACGGTATGTGAGCGATCCAACAATATAAAAGATGTAGGTCAAATTTTGTCCGAAACACGTGAGATACAATTTATAAGATAAGTGGTGTATGTTGGTACCTGGACTGAGTTGCTGACTGGATTTGGGCCTCCGACGAATGTGTTTAGATGTTTTAATTCAGGTTTGACGTATTAAAAAGAGATAAATAAGATGATTTCTTGCATAAATAAATGTTAATTGTTAGTCTGGTCGTGTAGACAGAGACAGACCCTACGATCAAACTTCGGTGTAAAAGTAAGATTTCATGTTGTTAGATATTTGTATGTGTATTAGGATGTGTGAAAAATATTTTTTTTGAGAATGTCCGAGTTTACATTTTATAAGCGAGCTAAATAGTAAAGTTTTTTAATATCTTGAGTGGTGCTCGAAATGCGCTCTTGTCGGACGAGGGTTCTTGGTCTAATCATAGCTTGCGGATCTGCTCTTGTAGAGATGATTGCTAGTGGTACTCGGATTCGCTTTTGAGTAACTGGTCCGGTCATATCTTACGGATGCCGCATGTGGATGCGGCAGGTTTATATTTATCTTTTGAGTAGTGATATTTATACCTACATAGAAGACCTAAACTTAGACCTAATCCATTAATTTCATGACAAGTGTATTATATTTATTCTCTCTTATACTTTTTCACCAATAACTTTTTGAAATGCACCAATCAAATCTTTAGATACATATTTAGGTCTATGTTTTAGGGGTACAAATCATTTTTCTTATCTTTTAGTTGGTTGGGAGGTAGGCTAAAATTTGTTGTGCGTTCTAGGCTCAGTAGACCGTGTATATGCTATACGTTATCAGCGTAGGTCGTAAATTTTTTTTCGTGATTCACCTTACTCGTGACATTGTGCTCAAATGCATATACGTTTTACTAGTATTACCTAACCCGATTGAATACCTGCAGGTCCTGTAGAGAATAAGTTGGCGAATCGACATAACATGAATAAAATCTCTGGTCACCTAATATTTTTGTCTCGTCCATTTGGTTACAATTAGATTTATGGAATCGTAATCTTATAATCACACGATGTGAAAACATATATAATAGGGCAGGTTGCAAATTTTATAATACAAATGACGTGCAAATTTGGTTTTAGGTCGCTAAATCTTTGCTTACAACACAAATAGACAAAACTATATGTTAAGTTGTTAACTTTGAGATTATGTTTCAACCAATGTAAGATATTGAATTTGCACACCTATCGTATTTGTATTTCAAATGTGTATTTCGATCTCGTGTTGTTTACTGTAGCATTATTATGGCAACAACAAGATTGAAAATATGATTTGTTGTTCGGTCTCAAATTACTTAAGTATGTTTTCTTTCAACCGAATAATTACAAGAATTTAGTATACTTGAACCACATCAAACTCATACATAAACACAGATAATAATGGATAAAAATAGAACCTAAAGATATGTTTGACGACTTCAAATAAAAAAAAGGGAAATATGAGAAAGAGAAATGAATATTTAATTTTTGGGTTGGACATGAGTAATCAAAACTGATAATCGAATATTTATTTTTTTATATGTTTATAAAAATAAAATGATTATTAAAATTTAATTTTAATATAGAAATATAGTTTTTATATTTAAAATAACTTTTATTGCTAAATATATATATAATTATATATTTTTTTAAAAATAAATAGTGTAAAACCCGTATTTAAATCAGAAATGTAAATACGCGGTTTAATTATTTAAATTATTTACGTATTAATTATTGACGAAAACAAACGCGGGAAAGTAAGGAAAGTAAGAGCGCGAGAATTAAATATGAACATACGTAAAGAAATATAAATGTCAAAAAAAAAAAAAAAAACTATGTAAGAAAGAAACAAGGGCCGGTTTTAAAACAAATAGAAGATTTTGGGCTTAAGCCCATTTAAAAAAAGGGGTTATACACGGGAGATTACCACTTTTGCCATAATCAGTTAAAAAGAAAAAAAAACGCCTAGGCTCTCTAGGGTTTGTGGCCGCCGGGTTTTGAAAAAAAAAGAAGATTTCAGACTCAATTCTTCATCACAAATCAGTGTTTAATTCTCCATCTTCTTAAATCATATCAAGGTAATCACTCTCGTTTCCATTCCCATTGGTTATCATGTTTTATTTTGATTTTAGGGTTTATAAACGAAACTTATGACGAATCTTGAATAAACATGATTAAAGGGTGTCGGGGTGTTGTCTTCTCACAGAAACCGGGACCATAAGGTATCGGTATATGCTGCCCTCGTGACAGCCATGACCACAGGCCACATGGTGGTGCTTCTTTTGGCCCAGCCGCGAGCAAAGCACACCCCAAACAAGGGTTATAAGATTTAAGGGGTCGGGTCTTGGTGTGATTAGTGAAACCGAGACACCACCATGTCTCGGTGGTCCCTTCTCTGCCCAGCCGTGACCCGCACATGGGCGGCTTAGGGCTGTGTTTCAGCCATCGCATCCAACAAACCCCATCGGGGGGGTAAATTAATTAAGGGGGTGTTTGGCTGTGTTGAAAACGGTGGGAACTTTACCAAAACGGTGGGAACATGGTATATGGCAGTGGGTATTCATTAAACAGGAAATTAAATGAATTAAAATCCATATTAGCGACAGATTAGCGACGCTAAATTCTGTCGCAGTTTAATAGTGACAGTTTTATTTTTTTTGATAGTTTCTAAGGACAGCTTTTAGCGACAGTTTTAGTGACTCAGTTTTCTGTCGCAGATTCATATAGGCAGATTTAGTCATAGTTGTTGATTTGTTTAGTGCGACCGAGATGGGGTATCTCGGTAGGCTCGGGACATTATTATAATAAATAATATGAATATTTTTATATTATACCTTTTTAAACTTATTGTTTTATAAATGTTTAAAATATATTTTAAATGTATTAAATTAAAATAGATCTTTAATATTTTAAAAGGGTATAATTTTATTAAATGAATTAAATTATTTTGGGAACTTTCTAATTTAAGAAACTTTCTATTTTTAGCGGGATAATTAATATAGTATTACTATAGCGTCAGAAATACGCTTGTACCGTAACTAATAGTAGAACGATAATACATTAAAATGAATTATTATAAGATCAGATTAATCAATTAATATACGTACAGAATTTTAGAAATTAAATAATAAATGAAAAGCCAATAAGAACATGGAATTAAATAAGCGAATATCAGTTTACTTATTCACGTCCCTTATTCATGTAGCTCGCGTGAAACCAGAGTAGACTTTCTGTCAGTTGATCTCGGTCGGTTACTGGACACGAGGTACGGATTTCCGTCCTTTCAGTAAGGACTTTCCTTTCTATGCATGATTAGGAATTACCGTCTGCAACCAAATGTTTTCCCCGTATGTGTTTAAGCTTATCAGAAATCATGTTAAAAACGAAATAAGTTGCCTGAGCATTATATACAAGCACGACCAGTTTATGTACTAGTTACGGAGGTACCGTAACCACGACACTAGAGGCACCGGTGTCGTGACTCACATGCAGGAGAGTGATATCCTGCATCGTCCCACTCATGTTCAGTTTGGCCATTTTTTATATGTATGTTTAGTGGGGCGTATGGATGCATCCTAGGCTTATCAGTTTACAAGTTATCAGGGTGAATGTGGTGTGTGCTCTACATCCTTCACATTGGAGCTGATCCCTCCACCCAGCACAGTATTTAGAGGTCACCCCTCTACAGTTATTTAGAGGTCACCCCTCTACAGCATGACGAGGTCACCCCTCCAGTTATTCATGCACGGTTGTTACAGCACGTGACCTATATAAGCTTTGGCAATTAAAATATAGTGAATGCATGTTTTTAGATTTAATAGTTAATAATTCAGTTTCAGTATGTATGAACCAAGTTTCTCAGATTTTTACAGAGTTCTACCATATGTTACATATCAGTCTCATAGCTTCATTGTTGTCATCTATTCCATTACTTTCAGTACATTCTTATCATGCCTTTTATCCGTTCACTGAGCGTTATGCTCAGCCGTAGTTTCCTTTCATGTTTCCAAACGGCAGGTACACATGGACGATCTTAGGACTTCTAAGAGAGTACGTGCATTTGGATGGGAGCTATCCAGACTCCTTTATTTTTATGCACACATTACATTACTTTGGTTGTTTGGACACTGTTTCGTCCTTTTCTTTCAGTATTTAGATCTTTTTATCTTGAGCTTATGTTTGGACTACCGATGTTTGATTCCGGTATTTTCGTATGGTCATTTAATGTTTAATTCATTGCATTGCATGCTTTGATGACACGCCATAAATACACGTAACGGTCCATTTATCCAAGTGGGGTGTTACAAGTATGGTATCAGAGCGCAAGGTTCGACCTGTAGGCTCTAAAACTTGACCTATGACTAGTGGGTAGTCACCAAGAACTTCCTGTATTTTGGCGTCGTTATCTTCCATGCTACTCATGTATTTTATCAGTCGGATTTTCAAAATTTTGATTAAGTAAACGGTTGGTACAGGACTGGCCATACTTAATCGCATGTGCTTTTCAGCGAACTTTTCGTTTTGGTGAACTGACCATAGGCGTTCACCCTTGCCCGTTTAAATTTGGTATAGATGAACTGACCATAGGCATTCATCCTTACTCATGTCAGATTTATGTTTCAGTAAATTGTCATTTGTGAACTGACCCTAGGCGTTCACCAGTATTCATGTCATATTTTGTTGATGCCTTCATGAATTACACTATGCATATTCAGATTTATTACTCCAGGTTCTGACAGTTTTATCAACTTATCCTCTGTTATTCCAGATGCCACCCAGACGCGAAACCGAGAATGATCCTAACGCAGCTGCCATTGCTGCTGCTGTTCAGGATGCTATACAAGCCATGTTACCCCAAATTCGTGATGAGATCCGAGCTGAATATCAAAATGGACATCAGCAGAATAACAACCCTCCTGCTCCACCACCTGCCACTTTAACCGCTTGGCTAGATTTGTTTAACAAACAGAAACCCCGACTTTTTGAGCAGACTGTAGCTCCAACTGACGCGGAAGACTGGATCTATCATGTAGAGAAAATTTTTGGAGCTATGGGTTGTGGTGATGCTTTCAAGGTTAGGCTTGCAGTTTACAAATTGGAGGGTCCTGCTCTGCATTGGTGGAGGTCTCAGAAGCTGTCCAATGGGGGAGATGCTTGGGAGCTTGCATTGACCTGGGCACGTTTCAAGACGATGTTCTATGACCAGTTTTTCCCGCATGCGGAGCAAGCTAAATTGAAGAGGGACTTCCACGTCATTCGTCAGAATCATGGCGAAAACAGTATAGAGTTCATGCACCGATACCTCAGGATGGCTGGATTCTTAGGGGAGGTTGCGGGTACCGCAGAGGAGCAAGTGAAGCAATTTCGTTGGGCTCTTCACTCTAGGACTGCAGATAGGCTGGTGAGTGCCACATTCACTAATGTGTCACAAGTAGCTAATGCAGCTCGTGATATTGAGATGCTTTTCGAGAGGGATGAGCTCAAGAATGTAGAGCGTCTGAAGAAGAGGTACATCTCATCCAACAGACTTAAACAATTTAACTCCCATTATTACTTGTCAACTTATATGTTATGTCTTATCCAATTATAATCTTACAGACACAGAGGAGGAGACCGATCCCAATCGGCTACTCCACATCAGAACTACAGGAACCACGGTCAGTCATATGACCGTAATCGATCAGATAAGAGGAGCGGTGGTGATAACTACCGCGGCAGCTCAAACTCATCTGGCAACTGCAGGTGATTCTTTAAGCTCCGGAAATACTAAACTATCGTGTAATACAGATCTTAAATTTTTGTAAATTCCAACAGAGATGCTGGACAGGGGCGTGACCAAAACAACAGAGGTCAGCAGTTTGCCCGACCGGCAAATTCTGGTAATTTTAAATTTCAGTCAAACGGCCTTATTTCAGTTAAGTTATCAGAACCGTGACACGTGTTTATCATCGTAAATCAGGTTCTCAGCAAACCAGAGCTACTTCTACCAGGTATTCTTATCCCACTTGTATCACATGTGGGAACAAACACACGGGACCTTGTCGTCGTGGTACGGGTAGTTGTTACAAGTGTGGTCAGCCGGGCCATTTGAAGAGGGATTGCAAGAGCGGGGATGCTGCCGGTACCTCAGGCAAATTCCTCAGATTTTACCTCCACCACCACCAATACCACCAACCACTGGTCGTGTCTACACTACTACCCGTGAGCAAGCAAATAAGACCACAAGTACCATTACTGGAATTTTGTTTATACACGGACAGTCTGCCTGCGTTCTTTTCGATACAGGCGCCACACACTCAGTTATATCTACTTCATATGCTGTTAGAATAAACATGACCCCTATGCCACTAGACAGTGTACTTAGTATATCTACCCCCATGCGAGACTCTGTACTCATTACCCAGGTGTATAAGGATCTCCCTCTTGAGTTTGATGATAAAATCCGTCCAGTCAGTGCCCTTCCTTTTAGATATGTGTGAATTCGATATTATTCTGGGTATGGATTGGTTGTCGGTTCATCGTGACACCATAGATTGTCATGCTCACCGGGTTATCTTCGGTGATGTCCAGACACCAGAATATATTCACCGGGGTTTCCTCCCAGGGAAACATGTTCAGATCATTTCAGCTTTACAGGCCCGTACTTTACTATACCATGGTTGTGAGGGTTTCCTAGCTACAGTTCATGACACGACTTCTGAGACGCCTTCAATTCATGATCAGCCAGTTGTGTCAGACTTTCCACATGTCTTTCCAGAGGAACTCCCAGGCTTACCTCCCATGCGAGAGGTAGAATTTGGTATCGATCTCATTCCAGGTGTAGAACCAGTATCTAAAGCTCCTTACCCTATGGCTCCTGTAGAGCTTAAGGAACTGAAAGATCAGCTTCAGGAACTTCTAGAAAGGGGTTTCATTCGTCCAAGCGTGTCACCTTGGGGCGCTCCAGTTTTGTTTATCAAGAAGAAGGATGGTAGTATGCGATTGTGTATTGACTACCGTGAGTTGAATAAGCTCACTATTCGTAACCGTTATCCACTTCCTCGTATTGACGATTTATTCGATCAGCTTCAGGGTGCCAAGCACTTCTCAAAAATCGATCTACGATCAGGCTACCATCAGCTGCGTGTAAAAGAGCAGGATATATCCAAAACTGCTTTTCGCACGAGGTACGGTCATTACGAGTTTGTTGTTATGCCATTCGGTCTCACGAATGCGCCTGCAGTATTTATGGACTTGATGAACAGAGTCTTCCACGAATTTTTAGACAAGTTTGTGATCGTATTCATCGATGATATCCTTATTTTCTCCAAATCCAAAGAGGAACATGAGAATCATCTCCGTACAGTTTTGCAGATTCTCAGACGAGAAAAGCTATATGCTAAATTTTCGAAGTGCGAGTTTTGGCTGAATACAGTGGCGTTTCTAGGTCATATTGTTTCTGCAGAAGGAATCACTATGGATCCTGCGAAGGTGGAGGCTATCACCAAATGGCCAAGACCGACATCTGTCACAGAGATACGTAGTTTTCTTGGGTTGGCGGGTTATTACCGCAGGTTTGTGGAAAACTTCTCACGTTTGGCGTTACCATTGACCCAACTTACGCGAAAAGGTGAGAAGTTTATATGGACCGAGGAGAGAGAAAAGAGTTTTGAGGAACTCAAGCATCGATTAATCTCAGCACCGATACTTACTCTTCCATCCGGTACAGGTGGTTATCAGATTTACAGTGACGCTTCAGGAAAAGGGCTTAGGTTGTGTTCTTATGCAGCATGGGAAAGTCATTGCTTATGCTTCGCGTCAACTGAAGCCGTATGAGAAAAATTATCCTACTCATGATCTAGAGCTCGCAGCAGTCGTTTTCACCCTTAAAATCTGGAGGCATTATTTATACGGTGAGTCGTGTGATATCTTCACCGATCACAAAAGTCTCAAGTATATATTTACCCAGCGAGAGCTGAACATGAGACAGAGGCGATGGTTAGAACTGCTGAAAGACTATGACACTAATATTTAGTATCACCCAGGTAAAGCAAATGTGGTAGCAGATGCCCTTAGCAGGAAGTCAGGGATGATAAATGGCATCAAAGTTCAGGAAGAAATTATTCGGGACTTAGAGCGGTATGATATTGAGCTCTTAGTACGCGGACAGAGGGGATACTGGGCTAGTCTGAGGGTAGAACCAGATTTACTCTCTAGGATTAAAGCCGCACAAAAGGATGATGGTGAAATCTGGGCGATTGTCTAGAACATTGACCAGCAGACCGAATTTCGCATCGATGACGATGGTATCGTATGGCAGGGTACCAAACTCTGCGTTTCAGAAGACCTTGCTCTCAGAGAAGCCTTAATGACTGAGGCTCACAGCTCTCCGTTCTCTATCCATCCAGGTTTCACTAAAATGTACCACGATCTTAAGCAGCATTTCTGGTGGAGTGGCATGAAACAGGATGTCGCAACTTTTGTGTCTAAATGCTTAACCTGCCAGCAGGTCAAGATAGAGCATCAGCGTACCAGTGGTCTTGTTCAGCCGTTAGACATTCCAATGTGGAAATGGGACAATATATCTATGGATTTTGTCACTGGACTACCACAAAATCAGCGGAGACATGATGCAATCTGGGTTGTTGTCGATCGTTTGACCAAGTCGACACATTTCATTCCTATCCGTAAAGATTTCGCAGTCAGTAAATTAGCAGAACTATTCACCAAAGGTAATTGTACGGTTACATTGTACACCTTCAGAAATTATATCAGATAGGGACCCTCGTTTCACTTCTCATTTCTGGGAAGGTTTGCATAAAGCATGGGGAACTAGGCTCAAGCTCAACACAACTTTCCATCCGCAGACGGACGGTCAGTCAGAGCGTACCATCCAGACCTTGGAGGACATGCTACGCGCCTGTGAATTAGAATGGACAAGACACTGGGATGACTATATTTGCTTGGTCGAGTTTGCCTACAACAACAGTTGACATGCTAGTATCAAGCGTGCTCCATTCGAGATGTTATACGGCAGGAAATGTCGTGCTCCTATTTGTTGGGATCAAGTAGGAGAACGGTTGATTGAAGGACCAGAATTAATAGAACTGACCAATGAAAAGGTCGCCATTGCTAGGGCAAAACTACAAGAAGCGCGTACTCGCCAGAAGAGTTAACCCGACAAGCATCGCAGAGATCTATCATTTCAGACTGGGGATCGTGTGTTCCTCAAAGTATCACCCGCACGCGGCGTCAGACGTTTTGGCCTCAAAGGCAAGCTCATCCCTCGTTACATCGGACCGTTCGAAATCCTTGAACGTATCGGTGAAGTGTCATATCGGTTGGCGTTACCACCTCAGCTTTCACACGTCCACAACGTGTTTCATGTATCATTACTCAGAGGGTACAACTATCACGAGCTTCACAAAGTGAATTATCCACTCGATCAGATTCGGGAGGATCTATCTTATATTGAGGAACCCGAAGCAGTTTTAGATCGCCAGGATCGAGTTACGAGAAGGAAGACCATTCCTTTTGTCAAAAACCTATGGAGGAACCATACCGAGCGGGAGGCCACTTGGGAAACAGAGGAGTCTATACGGACTTCTTATCCTCACTTTCAGTTTTAATTCGGGTATGTCTTTTCAACTTTTATGTCTTCCAGCTTATTAGCGTTTTCGGCTTTTATTCCAGTCAGCTTAAATACCTTATAATTCGGGGACGAATTCGTTTTAGAGGGGAAGAATTGTAAAACCCAGTATGGTCGTATCCTTAATTCGGGGACGAATTATTCTTTTTAGAAGGGAAGAATTGTAAAACCCGTATTTAAATCAGAAATGTAAATACGCGGTTTAATTATTTAAATTATTTACGTATTAATTATTGACAAAAACAAACGCGGGAAAGTAAGGAAAGTAAGAGCGCGAGAATTAAATATGAACATACGTAAAGAAATATAAATGTCAAAAAAAAAGAGAAAACTATGTAAGAAAGAAACAAGGGCCGGTTTTAAAACAAATAGAAGATTTTGGGCTTAAGCCCATTTAAAAAAAGGGGTTATATACGGGAGATTACCACTTTTGCCATAATTAGTTAAAAAGAAGAAAAAAAACGCCTAGGCTCTCTAGGGTTTGTGGCCGCCGGGTTTTGAAAAAAAAAAGAAGATTTCAGACTCAATTCTTCATCACAAATCAGTGTTTAATTCTCCATCTTCTTAAATCATATCACGGTAATCACTCTCGTTTCCATTCCCATTGGTTATCACGTTTTATTTTGATTTTAGTGTTTATAAACAAAACTTATGACGAATCTTGAATAAACATGATTAAAGGGTGTCGGGGTGTTGTCTGCTCACAGAAACCGAGACCATAAGGTCTCGGTATATGCTTCCCTCGTGACAGCCATGACCACAGGCCCATGGTGGTGCTTCTTTTGGCCCAGCCGCGAGCAAAGCACACCCCAAACAGGGGTTATAAGATTTAGGGGGTCGGGTCTTGGTGTGATCAGTGAAACCGAGACACCACCATGTCTTGGTGGTCCCTTCTCTGCCCATCCGTGACCCGCACAGGGGCGGCTTAGGGCTGTGTTTCAGCCATCGCAGCCAACAAACCCTACGGGGGTAAATTAATTAAGGGGGTGTTTGGTTGTGTTGAAAACGGTGGGAACTTTACCAAAACGGTGGGAACATAGTATATGACAATGGGTATTCATTAAACAGGAAATTAAATGAATTAAAATCCAGATTAGCGACAGATTAGCGACGCTAAATTCTGTCGCAGTTTAATAGTCACAGTTTTATTTTTTTTGATAGTTTCTAAGGACAGCTTTTAGCGACAGTTTTAGTGACTCAGTTTTCTGTCGCAGATTCATATAGGCAGATTTAATCATAGTTGTTGATTTGTTTAGTGCGACCGAGATGGGGTATCTCGGTAGGCTCGGGATATTATTATAATAAATAATATGAATATTTTTATATTATACCTTTTTAAACTAATTGTTTTATAAATGTTTAAAATATATTTTAAATGTATTAAATTAAAATAGATCTTTAATATTTTAAAAGGGTATAATTTTATTAAATGAATTAAATTATTTCGGGAACTTTCTAATTTAAGAAACTTTCTATTTTTAGCGGGATACTTAAAAAGTATTACTATAGCGTCAGAAATACGCTTGTACCGTAACTAATAGTAGAACGATAATACATTAAAATGAATTATTATAAGATCAGATTAATCAGTTAATATACGTACAGAATTTCAGAAATTAAATAATAAATGAAAAGCCAATAAGAACATGGAATTAAATAAGCGAATATCAGTTTACTTATTCAGGTCCCTTATTCATGTAGCTCGCGTGAAACCAGAGTAGACTTTCTGTCAGTTGATCTCGGTCGGTTACTGGACACGAGGTACGGATTTCCGTCCTTTCAGTAAGGACTTTCCTTTCTATGCATGATTAGGAATTCCCGTCTGCAGCCAAATGTTTTCCCCGTATGTGTTTAAGCTTATCAGAAATCATGTTAAATAGGAAATAAGTTGCCTGAGCATTATATACAAGCACGACCAGTTGATGTACTAGTTACGGAGGTACCTTAACCACGGCACTAGAGGCACCGGTGTCGTGACTCACATGCAGGAGAGTGATGATAGGTGTGTAAACACCCATCCTTTTTACCACTTAGTTACAATAATAACCGAGCCAAAACGTGTATTTTATGTCATTTATGTCGGAATTATGCATGGTTTGTGTTTTTATTGTGATTTAGGACGAAAAGGTGAAAAGTGGAGAAAACACGGGCATTCACGGGCTTTTATTGAAGAAAAAGATGAAAGACGAAGTCAAGAAGTCAAGAGTGCAAAAAGAACGGAAGTCCAAGACCAATTCTGAAGATTTATCGAAGAAAAAGTCAAAAGACGGAAGTCTACTAAAAGCCGAAGAACTCAATTCTTATTTATTGAAGAATTAAAAGACGAGTCCAAAGAAATCCCGAGCCAAAAGTCATTAAAGTTCAAGATTTAAGAAGATTAAAAGGCTTAAGGACTAATGGTGCAATTAACAAAAGATTAAGAAGATAAGGACTAAGCATGCAATTAAGGAGAAAGGAAAGGGGAGGAAGCTTCCTAAGCATTCCCTAATCCTCCCCTATATATAGTCATTAGATAAATCATTTTCATTTTGTTGGCTAGAGTGACACTAGTTCTTCCATCTTTATTTACTTGCACATTTACTTTATTGCACTTTAATTACCTTGTCTTGCACCTTATTTTCCAAGTAAGTTACTTTTATTTTTATTGCACCTTTACTTTTCTTGTTTTTAATCTCTCATTCTTCCTTTCTTTCTATGCTTTAATCTTTGTTTACATGCTTATTGTGTTGCTTATTTGATTAAAGGTTATGTTTTTATGCTTGTGATTGTTTTGGATTATTGATTCTTATAGCTTATTTGTGTTTATCTTTAAGTTTCTAAAGTTTTTATAAAAGTTATTTTTTATATAAAATTTGTTTTCGTAAACATTTTTCATTTTGTGTTTTCCAAAGTCTTTAAATTTTAGCTTATTAGTTTTACTTATACTTGTTTTGATTAGGATTTTAGGTGTGTGCTTATTTGGTTTATAGCTTATTAGTTGTGCTTATTTCGTGTTCTTCCTACTGTATTCCGATTACTACCCGTCGGAAAAGGGTTTTGTATTCCGACGGGGATTCCGATCTACCATCGGAAAAGGGTTTGTCACATTCCGATTGGGGTGTCTAGTGGTATTCCGATCAGGTTAAGTGACAGCATTCCGATCAGGAGTCTACTCTTCATTCCGATCAAGAGGTAAATCCACATTCCGATGAGATCTCCTTAGGTTACATTCCGATTAGGATTCCGATTTGGGTACTTTAGACTCATTCCGATTGAGTATTCCGACCAAGGGTATTCTTACCATATTCCGATCTAGGATTGTGACATTCCGATCAGGGTAAGTTTGGTATTCCGATCAGGATAGGTGACAGCATTCCGATCCAAGGATGCCCGATCAACATTCCGATTCTATTTTTAGTTTTAATTACTCGTCATTTATTTTAAAGTCTTGCATATTTAAATTACCACAACCAAAAGAATATTATTCTTTACCAAAAACGATTGAGTCACACTTTAAACCGAAAATCAATTCGATAAGATACCGAGAAAAGAACTCTTTTCAACCTAGTAAAATCCACTTATTAAAATGGCGCCGCTGCCGAAACTTACCATATTTAATATACTACAACGACACAACTTTTGTTCCCACCAAAGAACGATTGAGTCGCATAGTTAATCCATTTTTCAATTCGAAGAGACATACTTAAACGAATATTTTTACCTGGCCAAAAGCCGTGTATTAAATGGCACCGCTGCCGGCTCTTTTCGTAAAGATTAACGGTTTTCTTTGAGAGACGCGTTGCTGTTTGGGATCCGTTCACTTGTGGGCGTTATTTTCTTGCACTAAAATTTTCAAAAAACCATAAAAATTAAAAATTGTTAAAAAACCATAAAAATTAAAATTTTCAAAAATCCAAAAAGATTTTATTTTTATTGTGTATATATATTGTCTTTGTGTTTGGTATTGTTTTCTTTTGTCTTTGTAGGTGTATGCATACTAGATCTTCTAATTATCAAGAGCCCGAGCCTCGAGAAGATTTAAGTATGTCAGGTGTTAAAAACAATAATAATCCACGCCACCTCAACAATAACAACAATGTTCTTCCACAGCCCGATCTTCGGACAATGGAGGAGCTTTGTCAACCTACCATGTTTGGACAAGGAGGATCGATTGCGCCGATGCAAATCACGGCTCCGGTTTTCGTTGAAGCACCACATGATTCAGCAAGTGCAAACAAATCCTTTTCGAGGAATGCCTGATGATGATGCCAACAAACACCTCGACAATTTCATTACAATCACCCAAAGCATGAAGTTGCCCGGTGCCACAATGGATGTTCTTCGCCTTCAACTCTTCTCACATACTTTATCACATCATGCCGAGAAATGGTTTGATCGTCTTCCAAAGAATTCTATTCACACTTGGGATGACATGACTCAACGCTTTTTGTCGCGCTACTTTCCACCATCCATGGTCACAAGCCTTCGCAATCAAATTAGCGGTTTCATGCAAGAACCCGATGAATCTTTCTTTGATGCTTGGGAAAGATATAATGTCTTGATCGATCGTTGTCCAAACCACAACATGCTTCCCGTCACATTGATTGATACTTTCTGCAACGGTTTGACTTTTTGTGATCGTGATACGATTAATGCAGCCGCCGGTGGCATATTTATGAAAAGGAGACCCGAGGAGTGTAGAGAGTTAATTGAGAACATGACTACTCACCACAAAAACTGGGATTCCTCTGCTTCTTCAAGGAACAACCCGAGAGTCAATGTTTCTTCCACTTTAGCAAACCCCGACATGACCGAATTCACCCGCATGATGACTGAAATGAACAAAAGTATCTTGCTTCTCGCTTCAAACCAACAACAACAAGTCAAAGCGGTTGCACCTTCTTGTGAAACATGCGGTGGTCCACACTCATACACCGATTGTCCTTCGACTCAAGGAAATCCGGAAAATGTGTATGCAGCTTATGGTAATTACTCACCGGAAAATTACCAAGCTCGACAACAAGGGGATAGAAATTTGCTGAGTTACCGATCAAACAACTACCTTTCACCCGGCTTTTCTCCTCAAAACCAAAACCCCGCCAACAACTACACTAGAAGCAACCAAATCCCACCAAGAGCTTCTAATCCTTATCACCCACCCGCCCAACAAGCCCCACCCATTAACCCCAATGTTGAAGCCATCATGAGAACCCAAGGTGAGCAAATCAAGAATCTGCAGAGCCAAATTATCAATCTGAAAGGAGATATTACCAAGCAAGGAAATGACCTTCGATCCGAGCTTCGCGATAATATCTAATCCTCCTTCAGCAATCAAACAAATGATTTAAAGATTATGCTTGCTAGTTTCTTGCCCTCCGCTCAACCTTCTTCTTCGAGTTCTCTACCTTCAAACACCGTCACCAATCCGCGAGCAAATGTGAGTGCTATTACTACCCGTAGTGGAGTCACCATCGTAGGACCACCTATCCCACCCCCTTCATCTACACCTCCTCCACCACCATTTATCCCTACTCCTCCTACACCTAGTATTAGTGCACCATCACCATCTCTGCCTCGTCATGACGATGTACCTAGGAAGGAACCTTCAACATCTCAACCTTTACCACCTTCACCTTCACCACCCAAACCCAATATCCCTTATCCTTCTCACTTAGACAAGACCAACGAGCTAACCAAGAATGACTGTCATGTGTCGAGCTATGTGAAGATGCTCTCTCAAATGATCATCAACATTAGCCTTGTTGAAGCACTTGTCCACATGCCGAAATTTGTCAAAGCATTCAAGGAATTGCTTAGCAAGAAGGAGAAGTTGATTGAGCTCGCCAACACACGATTAAATGAAAACTGCTCTGTAGTTATTCTTAAAGAACTTCTGGAAAAGCTTGGAGATCCCGGTCGTTTTGTGTTGCCTTGCATCTTTAATAAAACTGAAGAATTTACTGCCCTTGCTGATCTCGGGGCCAGTATTAATTTGATGCCTTTGAGTGTTTGGAAAACACTATCATTGCCCGACCTTACTCCAACAAAGATGACTCTTGAACTTGCAAATCGCACTCTCGCTTACCCCATTGGTATTGCCGAAGATGTGTTCATCAAAGTTGGCACATTTACTTTCCCAGTCGATTTTGTCGTTGTTGATTATGAAATGGACCCTCGTATTCCTTTAATACTTGGTCGGCCATTCTTGAGAACCGGACGAGCTTTAGTTGATGTGGCCGAAGGTGAGTTAATCTTACGAGTCGGGAATGATTCACAAGTTTTTAAAATGGGGAAGCTTACAAGCAAATCCTATGGACGAGAATTTACGAATATGATTAATGTGCTTGATGACTTTGTTGTCTACAACAATCCTCTATTCGATTCTTGCATTGATAATCCACTTTTTCAAGATGATGTGGATGATTCTCTCTCCAATTTGGAACCTTCACCCATTTATGATTCTCCACCGATCTTCAATGCTTATGATGATGATTCTAGCTCAGATTCGGATGATTATGATGACCTTACTTCTGAGTATCCCGATCTGCCCACATACGATGATTTTGATAAGGCCGATACTCTTTCGAGCGATTCTTCACATGATGAAGATCCTCCGCCATCACTCGATCCTACTTTGGATGATTACTCATTTGAGGAAGATTTCTCTGCTTTTCTCAATACTTGTTTCCCTCATGAGAGTGATGCTCCTCCTTTAGACTTTGAAGATTATCGTCTCGATCCTACTTTGGATTTGAATAAAATTCTTTCAAAGGAGAAGAAACCGGTCGACATCGATATTCGCAGCACGTATGAGTTAACACCTCTTTGTCCACCTTCTAAAGACGAGGTTGTGCATTTTCTTCGCGGATCATCTTCACACTCTGCTGAGCCTGAGTGCTATTTTCCCCTAAAGGAAAAGGTGTTCGACCCCGGTATAGATATTATTCAGCCATCTCAGTATCCACCTGATGAAATAAAAGGAAATATTTTTGGACCTACTGAAGATATGCTTGCTCTTCACCTTTGCTTCCACCGTGCTCCATCTTTGCTTAAGGGAACCTTGCCTACTCTTCTTTGGCTTGCCTTGTTCGCCTTAAGCTTGTGCTATTTGATGGACGAAAACTATGTCTTTGATCCCGGTGGATATGTTTCTTGCTTCTTCCGTTGATAATCAAGGTCGAGTCAGGCTCACGACTCGGTTAACAAAAATCAAGCGCTTCTTGGGAGGCAACCCATGTACCTATCTTTTCACTTTCTTTATCCTAAGTGTAGGGGAGACCCGTTGGTGTTTGCTCTCTCCTCTCTTCTACTAATCAGGGATTCGAGCTTCAAAGATCCACTCTTGATGATTCTTGACGACCCGTGATTCCGTGTTCCCTTCTTCACCGGTTCTATCCTAAACTCTTTTCGATTCACTATTTTATATTTTCTCAATATTAAAATAGGAATCTCTTTAGTTGTCTTTTCCTTAGCAAGATTTAAACAAAGTGCACAATGTCCTAAGTGTAGGGGAGTTTACTCCCACATGCTTAAACATTGAGGACAATGTTTATATTAAGTGTAGGGGGACTTCTATCGAAGTTAAGTGGCTCTTTTCCTTGTATTTGTCCTCATTTTAACCGTAAAATCAATTTTTTGACATTTTTCAAAATTTTTGATCTATTTTGGCCTATTAGTTTTTCCCTTTGTATAGTTATTTTCTTTCTTTGCTAGAATAAATTTTAATAAAGTGGTTTTAATTTTCAAACGTTGTGAATCTTTTGACTTAACCCGAGTTTACTTATCTAAGTTACTCTAGCTAGTATCCTTAACGTGTTTAAGTCAAGTTTTGCTAGGCTTTTATATAGGGAGCTATAAAACGCGAAAGTCTTAACTCTCACGGGTTAAGAACAAGAACTTTTCGCAAGTTCCTATAATTGATCCTAGAGAGTCGTTTATCAAGGGAACTTTAAAACGCGATTTCTAAACTTGAAAGAGTCTAAGAATTTGCAAGATCCTATAGGCGACTCGAAAACCCAAAACTTTGATTTAATAGGCTAAGCATCCACGAGTCTCATTCCTTGAGATTTTAAACTGTGGAGAACGAGAGATGATAGCGCCAATTATAAGTTCGTTATTCTTTCGTGAATTTATGTGAGTTAATTATAAGCCTATTCTCCCATCGCTTGCTAATAAATTTTCTGCAATAAATAAGGTTGTACGATTTGAAAAGTTACTTAGCTTCTAGCCCAAGATCGTTTAAAAGTTGCTCGGTATGGATTAGAGTTCATAGCCAAGGCATAACTTATTGAAGCGGGATGCGAAGATTGGCGAGTCCAAAAAGGTCCTAACAAGACATGAGGGCTACATTTTGTTGCTAAAGATCCAAAGTGATGTGAAGAATCATTTATCGAAAATCAATATGAAGGATCGAGACACACGACGAAAAGCAAAAACTCCCCAAAAGTCATGGAGAAGTGTATCCGAAAAGACCCTAGCAAGGTATGAGGATAAATAGATCCAAGTCATAAAAGGAGGCGGATCGTTGTATATCAAAGTCCAAAATAAAGATTGGAGAAAAATGAAGAAGTCGTGGTCCAAATATGAAGAATCTCTCAAAACTTCAAGTGAAGAAATTCCTATTATGAAGAGAAGACCATTATTTCATGAACGTCTCTCGAGGTTTGAAGTATGAAGTCGCTGCCAGATATCGGTCCGAGAAAGGTCTCAAATCGCGAAACGAGTTATGCCAAGATATGAACTTTATGAGGTCCCGAGAAGCAGTTTTAAAAGATTTTGTCCTTTAGCTAACTATTGATTAAATCGTTCACTTTATTTTCGGCCTAAATAACTATCGAAATAAGTCAACAATGCATCCTCGTGATCATTCAAGACAACAATAAAATATAAGAGATACACCTAGGAATAAGGGAGTCTAAGTGAATAATTGGCCCACATGAGTTCGTGTTAGTTTGCTAACTTATAATAACAATGATCTCGTTTTTAAGCTTGGTTTTGAGAAAGTGAAAACTTGAGGATGATGATTCATGACATTTCCAAAACCCAAGGTATGCTTTTGATTTCTTTACTTTAGTGTTTAGAATTTTCTATCTCTTTAATAAAGGCCATGGTGGATTGATTATGATGAAAAATGTAAACATGCTTTGTAACTAATGCATTGCATGAGGACATTGAAATGGTCAAGTGTAGGGGATTTGATAGGTGTGTAAACACCCATCCTTTTTACCACTTAATTACAATAATAACCGATCCAAAACGTGTGTTTTATGTCATTTATGTCGGAATTATGCGTGGTTTGTGTTTTTGTTGTGATTTAGGACGAAAAGGTGAAAAGTGGAGAAAACACGGGCATTCACGGGCTTTTATTGAAGAAAAAGATGAAAGACGAAGTCAAGAAGTCAAGAGTGCAAAAAGAACGGAAGTCCAAGACCAATTCTGAAGATTTATCGAAGAAAAAGTCAAAAGACGGAAGTCTACTAAAAGCCGAAGAACTCAATTCTTATTTATTGAAGAATTAAAAGACGAGTCCAAAGAAATCCCGAGCCAAAAGTCATTAAAGTCCAAGATTTAAGAAGATTAAAAGGCTTAAGGACTAATGGTGCAATTAACAAAAGATTAAGAAGAGAATGACTAAGCATGCAATTAAGGAGAAAGGAAAGGGGGAGGAAGCGTCCTAAGCATTCCCTAATCCTCCCCTATATATAGTCATTAGATAAATCATTTTCATTTTGTTGGCTAGAGTGACACTAGTTCTTCCATCTTTATTTACTTGCACATTTACTTTATTGCACTTTAATTACCTTGTCTTGCACCTTATTTTCTAAGTAAGTTACTTTTATTTTTATTGCACCTTTACTTTTCTTGTTTTTAATCTCTCATTCTTCCTTTCTTTCTATGCTTTAATCTTTGTTTACATGCTTATTGTGTTGCTTATTTGATTAAAGGTTATGTTTTTATGCTTGTGATTGTTTTGGATTATTGATTCTTATAGCTTATTTGTGTTTATCTTTAAGTTTCTAAAGTTTTTATAAAAGTTATTTTTTATATAAAATTTGTTTTCGTAAACATTTTTCATTTTGTGTTTTCCAAAGTCTTTAAATTTTAGCTTATTAGTTTTACTTATACTTGTTTTGATTAGGATTTTAGGTGTGTGCTTATTTGGTTTATAGCTTATTAGTTGTGCTTATTTCGTGTTCTTCCTACTGTATTCCGATTACTACCCGTCGGAAAATGGTTTTGTATTCCGACGGGGATTCCGATCTACCATCGGAAAAGGGTTTGTCACATTCCGATTGGGGTGTCTAGTGGTATTCCGATCAGGTTAAGTGACAGCATTCCGATCAGGAGTCTACTCTTCATTCCGATCAAGAGGTAAATCCACATTCCGATGAGATCTCCTTAGGTTACATTCCGATTAGGATTCCGATTGGGGTACTTTAGACTCATTCCGATTGAGTATTCCGACCAAGGGTATTCTTACCATATTCCGATCTAGGATTGTGACACTCCGATCAGGGTAAGTTTGGTATTCCGATCAGGATAGGTGACAGCATTCCGATCCAAGGATTCCGATCAACATTCCGATTCTATTTTTAGTTTTAATTAATCGTTATTTATTTTAAAGTCTTGCACATTTATTTTACCACAACCAAAAAAATATTATTCTTTACCAAAAACGATTGAGTCACACTTTAAACCGGAAATCAATTCGATAAGATACCGAGAAAACGAACTCTTTTCAACCTAGTAAAATCCACTTATTAAAATGGCGCCGCTGCCGGAACTTACCATATTTAATATACTACAACGACACAACTTTTGTTCCCACCAAAGAACGATTGAGTCGTATAGTTAATCAATTTTTCAATTTGAAGAGACATACTTAAACGAATCTTTTTACCTGGCCAAAAGCCGTGTATTAAGTGATATCCTGCATCGTCCCACTCATGTTCAGTTTGGCCATTTTTTATATGTATGTTTAGTGGGGCGTATGGATGCATCCTAGGCTTTTCAGTTTACAAGTTATCAGGGTGAATGTGGTGTGTGCTCTACATCCTTCACATTGGAGTTGATCCCTCCACCCAGCACAGTATTTAGAGGTCACCCCTCTACAGTTATTTAGAGGTCACCCCTCTACAGGATGACGAGGTCACCCCTCCAGTTATTCATGCACGGTTGTTACAGCACGTGACCTATATAAGCTCTGGCAAATAAAATACAGTAAATGTATGTTTTCAAATTTAATAGTTAATAATTCAGTTTCAGTATGTATGAACCAAGTTTTTCAGATTTTTACAGAGTTCAACCATATGTTACATATCAGTCTCATAGCTTCATTGTTGTCATCTATTCCATTACTTTCAGTACATTCTTATCATGCTTTTTATCCGTTCACTGAGCGTTATGCTCAGCCGTAGTTTCCTTTCATGTTTCCAAACGGCAGGTACATAGGGACGATCTTAGGACTTCTAAGAGAGTATGTGCATTTGGATGGGAGCTATCCAGACTCCTTTATTTTTATGCACACATTACATTACTTTGGTTGTTTGGACATTGTTTCGTCCTTTTCTTTCAGTATTTAGATCTTTTTATCTTGAGCTTATGTTTGGACTACCGATGTTTGATTCCGGTATTTTCGTATGGTCATTTAATGTTTAATACATTGCCTTGCATGCTTTGATGACACGCCATAAGTACACGTAACGGTCCATTTATCCAAGTGGGGTGTTACAAATAGTTAATTCATATTCACCTGAAAATAGACCTGAATTTAAATTTGGTTTTCGATCACAATCGGTTTTCAAATTAACTTAGAAAAAGTTCAGTCAAATAAACCGAACCGAATAAATCGAACAAGCTTTTATTCGTGTTTCCTTTCTTTACTTCTAGAGGTTTAGGATCAAATTCGTAACTGACTCTTGCTTGACCATGTTTTCAGTAAGTCATCTTTTCTTTGTATTTCCTTTCTTTACTTGCTATGGTTTCAAACATGTAATCACAACATTCAAATTAACTTGTTGAATACTCTCTAGCTAGATAGTGTCCACTACTCTACTTGAGAGTTACACTGAACTAGTCAAAATCGTTCAAAACAATTTCTACGATCTTCAGTCCCTATCAACTTTCGAAAAAATCACCATCTTGATGTAGAAGAACCGGTCAACAAATAAGACATTTTTACGACATAATTCGATATGCACGACGATATACCGATCATATATTGTCGCTATGTAAAAAGCATTGCATATATGAAGAATAATATAAATCACGTATACAACGATTGGTTTTTTGATATAGACTTTATCTATGCAATGATGTTCTAACAAGAGGTTTAGTTGATCTCTTGTTAGAACATCATTACATAGATAACGACTCGTTAATCACTATGATATTTTACAAGATGTCTCAAGTTGAATCCTTGCTAGATCTATTATATGTTTGGGTGGCTAGAAAAATGATCATAAACCGTCAACAGACTGCCCATGTCTCGAATCAGGAATGGAGTAATCAGAATCAAATGTGATTTGAGTCACAATTTTCTTGGCCGTTATACAACATAGTTAGATAGTGAATAAAAACGAAGACTAAGAACACATCTCGATGGATCAGGTGCATTTAAAACAAGTTTAGAAAAAATCGATGTTTTTTTCTAAAAATTAACAGTAAATCAAAAAGATTCATAAGTGTCAATAACTTTAAACATAGAGAAACTCATCCATGTATTCTGCAACGACAAATTAAACTGATAACTACATAACTAAATGTCTAAACAATTAAGTGCATTAACAGATCGTACAATATATAAATTTTACCGGAATAACTCTTTAAAAAAAAGATCGTACAATATATACGGTGATATAAATAGAAATAAACATAATGTAAATATGGAATCATGAAATCGGTGGTATGGTCCAACTACCAAATAATAAACGCCTAAACAACTTATATCGTGACAAAATTGAGCCTCTCATGTGAACCCACAAATTACTACGAGTAGGTTGGAAAAAATCCCTATAAACCCTTAGTGTAGCATATACTCAACCAACCAATAACAACCATCTATTTTTATCATATAAAAAAACTCATTTTTTAAAATTAAATATCTCACAAACCGTTCATCGTTACGTAAAACAAAACATATCATCGCGACGAGAATTAAATCATCTATATATCGAGGGGCACAAGTATATACTTTCGACGAACTTTTTTTCGACTTTTTTTCTTAAGTTAGGAGAGAATCATATATGATTCGTTACGAAACATATATGATTCTCAGAAAATCATATATGATTCATATCACGAATCATATATGATTTTCTGAAAATCATATATGATTCGTGACGAATCATATATGATTCGTGACGAATCATATATGATTCTCTTCAGACGTGACTTAAGAAAAAAAATTCGAAAAAAAATTCGAAAAAAGTTCGTCGAAAGTATATACATGTGCCCCTCGATAGATAGATGATTTAATTCTCGTCACAATTGTGTATTTTTTTTGTTTGACAATTTACCGTTTGTGAGATATTTAATTTTTTTAAAAATGGTGGGAAGTGGGTTTTTAAAAAAATAGGTGATTATGATTGGTTGGATAGATATATGTTAATTTAAGTGTCTATATTGATCTTAACTCCGAGTAAGTATTGTTTAATAAATTTTCTATGTGTGACATAATTTCATGTCTTTGTTATGCGGATTAATGGAGGTTTAAATATTGAAAAATGGGTTGATTTATTTTTAGAAGTCTAAAATTATGTAAAAATGTTTAATAAAACGGGTATAACTTAGGTTTCGAGGGAACCTAGAAGGCTCACGATCAGTCAATCGAACACATAAACAAGATGAGCGCAGAAACAAAATGGACGCAGCTGTAACCACAATTTGTCTAATTACAGAATTTTTGATAAAACACTTATTTACTATATGTTATTACATTTAATGTTATTTTTTTTAAATATTTTTTGTTGAACTTGTTCTAGTTCTGGTTCACGACCTGTTTGTCTTTTGAGGCTCTTTTTAGTTTATGAGTCTACTTAAACAATATGTTGTAACTTTTATCAGTTTTTATAATAATACTAAATGTTGACAAATTTTGTCATACTTTAACCCTAATAATCTGTATTTGTGTAAAATCAATGACTATTAAAATAATTATTTCTCGTATTCATAAAATCAACATATTCAATTTATTATCTCGTTCATCACAAATTAAATCGTTTAATAAGTAGTTGTTGTTACACAACATTATTTGCGGTGACCTTGCGCATCAGCTTTTGTATCGTACAGCTATAAGCTTGGTGATCAAAAAGGGAAAAAGATGAATTCAGCTTTCGACTAGTTTTATCGAACATACTTTGGGTTTATTATACGTGTGATTTAAAGTAGAGACAAATGAGAGACAGCTAGCATATATGCATGGGAGAATAATGTACAAAGAAGGTGCCTTGTAAGTACCATCAAATTGTTTAATGCGAGTATTAGCCGAGTGCAGTCGGTGAATACCCCATAATACATCATGTCTCAATGATAAAGTTTATGAATAGTAATATAAGTTTTTGACTCGTAAAGTTGCTTAGTTTTAGATATTTTAAAGAACTAAAAAAGGGTAGAATCAGCTTATAGAATACGACCGCAAAAGTATGGTACGGCTCAATAGCACCTAATATCGTTTTTACGAATTATGAATCTCAATATCGTCTAAAAGAGTTTATGAAAGAAATTGAGACATTGACAGTTACACCCTAACCTAAGATAAAAAAATTGTTTTCGGTTCCACAAATAATATAAAAATACCTACCTTACAAGAAATTACGATTAATATTAACCTTTTAACTTGTGTTTTCAAAAGCAAAAGTAATAACCAACACAAAAGTGCAGGCATGATGCTGCAGTAAATGGAACATGAGTATCTTTTAAGCAAGTATGCAGGGACGGAGCTAAGGGTTCTCGCCGGTGTCCGTGACTCTTATGAATTTTTTTTGTGTAGTATTAATTTGTAAAGAAAACATCGATTTTTTTAAATGTATCTTAAATGCACCTAGTCAATTGAAACGTGTTTCCACCTTTGTTTCAATTTACTTTTTATATATGTTATATTAAGGTTCAAAAAAATTTGTACACCCGGTCATATGTCGTCCTTACGTCGTCCCTGCAGGTACGGAGCCGAGACCTAATATGATCATGTGCACAAATATTTTTAATCGTAATACAACATACTTAAAAAGTGAATTAATACGAAGAGTAAAACCACATTCTGATGAACTGGATGCATTTTATATTCATTTGATGTTTTTTTAAAAAATTAATATTTCATCTGAATAATCTATACGTGTCTCGGGCACCCGCAAGACACCCTTGACTCCGTCCCTGTCTGTAAACGAACTAAACAATTTTGATTTTTAACATTTTTTTATAGTCATAACTACTTTTAGCAATCAAATTAATTCAATAATTATAATTTACATAATAAAAAAATTTAAACAGTTTAACAAATTATGTACGTACTAGTCAATAAAAAACTTTGAGAAAATAATTCATAGAGCACACGCCTTTATATATTTTAGTATAAAGATTAGTCATGTTACCTATATAAATACTAGTACTAATATGCTTCCTCCCACACATCACATGCATTAGTTGAAAGGTTCTAACAACTCCCATATTTTCCTCTCCAAATCCTATACTCATCACTGCTATAAACAAAACTTCAAGTGTTTTAAAACCAAGAAACTAAAACACTTTGTGTAACACATAAAAGAAGACAAGTTTCTTCACATTTGGCAACAAGAAATAGGAAACTATATGGAAACATGCATTCAAAGGGAACCAACACAAGATGAACATAAAACCCTAAATCGCAACATGAGCAACAAGAGACACAAGAACATGATGAGAAAACAAGTAGCACAATGAAGGTAAAGTTGGTCTTAACAAAAGATGAGTTACAGTGGTTATTACTTCAGTTAAAGAAGGATCAAGCAGGTCGAAAACTCGAAGAAGTGTTGGGGGAGATTGAAAGAAGTAGATTAAGAGGAGAAAACGTTGCAAAGTGGAAACCTTGTTTAGAGAGTATTATGGAGAGTCCTGAAGCTCATCATTACATGGATAGATGATGATGATCACTGTGAATATTACAGAAAAATTTACCTTTTGATGCATGTTTTTTTACTGTCTTGTGTTTATTTGCCTTAATTTGGTCATGTTGAGATTTGTAATTATATCGTATGTGCATTTAGGTTGATTTCATTTCTATTTCACCTAAGCTTGCAATAAGTAAACAAGTGGCGGTCGAGTTGGTCACCAAAGTTTTAATAAGTAATTTTTGAAGAGGTTGTTTTATTTAGGTCTTGGGTTCAAGACTTGTTAATGGCTTTTCGTCTCAGACGAAACAGATAAAAATTTAGGCTTGGTGGGTTTATACCCCACCTATTTAGGAGTAATACCCTACTATGCATTATTTAAATGACTGACTAATCATTAGCATTAATCATTTTCTTTTATTTTATTACCTTCATTTAATACCAACTTAACCTTTTTTTAGTTTGTGACTGTTAAAACACTTATGTATATATTCATTTCGTTTGCAAAAATTTAAAACACTTTGACCAATGTAATGAAACAATTCATACAACACGCGATTAATTAATTTTCATTAGGAAAATATTAATTTTTATTGTGTTATCCGGTATGACTCCGACGGTTTTATTAAACAATGTCAACCTAGGTTGACGAAAAACAGATAATTTAACCCGATTCTCAAACAAATAAAAACCCGGTCACATCCAGATCAGTCTCCGAGCTAATTTACGTATCAATCGGTTCAATTGGCTAGGTTAACCCAATTTTTAAAACATTAATAAAATCTACTAAAGTCACAAATGGCATTTATTAAGCTTACGGATGAGCACGGTACCGATACCGTACCGATCCCGTGCCAAATTAGTGGTACCGAATTTTTTCCGAGCATAAATTAATAGTACCGGTACCGTACCGAACGAGATTCGGATATCGGTACCAGTACCGTACCCAACGGAATTCAGCTATCGGTACCGGTACCGGTATTGGTATCAGTATCTGTACCGGTACCGGGAAATCGGGATTTTCCCGTTTTTTTTTGGGTATTCCCCGATTTGGTATCCGTCTCGTACCGAATTAGTGGTACCGATTTTGCTTTCACCTTATTTCGTAGTACCGGTATCGTAACGAACGTGATTCGAATACCGGTTCGTTTAATCTTTTCTATTTCTTTGTATACGGTAAAGATTAAACATATTATTTCAACTTTTATAAATTTTGACGATTAGTGTACTACACGAGTTTTAAACTAGTATACTAACAAGACAAAATCGCATATCATGTTTAGAGTCCGGTTATTTTGGAAACTTGTTTTTTGTTAGAATCTAAGGGACTAATCTAGACCCTTCATCTCATTGGATAAAAAAAAACAAGATTTAAGATTAAAAAAACATGGAGGGACTAAATGAGTGAATTTTATAAACTCCCCCTAAACACACCCTCATTATTTGTAAATTGTCACATTTTATCCAAATTACAATTAATTAACGTTTTTTTTTATTTCGTATGATTTCGCCCTTTTTTATGTTTCCGCGCATTTATAACGTTTTTGCGCAGCTACTGACGAAAACGTGCGAAAACGTAAGAGAACATGCGAAAACGGCCAAAAAGGTCCGAAAGCATGATAAAAATGACAAGAACGCGCGAAAAAGAAATGAAATGGTCCGAAAACATAGGAAAACTCGCTAAAACATAAGAAAACACGCGAAAAGGTAAGAAAATGCGCAACAAATTATAAAAACACGCGAAAACAGACATGCGTAAAAAGACAAAAAGAAAAAAAACACGCGAAAATAACGGAAACGTTGAAAAAGATGAAAGAAGTCCAATACCCGCGAAACGTACAAAGGCGCGAAAAAAGTAAAAGAATAAGAAAACAAACAAAAACGCACGAAAACGTGCAAAAACACGTGAAAATGTAAGAAATTGCGCAAAAATGATCGAAAAGGTGTGAAAATATAAAAGGGCGCGAAAACATAAAAACACGTGAAAATGTAACAAAACGCGAGAAACCTAAAAACAGACAAAAACGTGTGAAAACACACGCAAAGTCATTAGAGAACTTGTGAAAACGACCGAAAAGGTAAGAAAACACGCGAAAAAGAACACAAACAAACAAAAACACGCGAAAATGTAAGAGACCGCGCGAAAACGTGAGAGACGCGTGAAAACGTGAGAGAAGGCGTGAAAACATAAGAGGACGCGATAAAACACAAGAAAACGCCTGTAAACGTGAATAAATCCAGAAAACGCACAACAACACACGAAAACGTTAAAAACGTGTGAAAATAGAAAATGCGCTAAAGCATAAGAAAACACGCGATAACGAAAGAAAACGTGCTAAAACAACCGAATAGGTGCGAAAATGCACGAAAGCATACACAAACACGCGGAAACAAAAGAAAACGCGCGAAAATGTTGGAAAATGTAAAACGTATAAAAACGTAAATAAACGAGCGAAAAAAGGGAAATATCGCAAAAACAGGGGGAAGAGCGCGAAAACATAGAAACGAAACAAAACACGCGAAAACATAAGAGAACGCGAGAAAACACAAGAAAACACCCATAAACGTGAATAAATCCCGAAAATGTAAAAAACGTGCAAAAACAGAAAACGCGTAAAACGTAAGAAAGCGCGTGTAACGAAAGAAAACGTGCGAAAAAAACCGAATAGATGAGAAAACAACCGTATAGGTGCCAAAACGCGCGAAAACATACGAAAAAACGCGAAAACAAAAGAAAACGCGCGAAAACGTGGGAAAATTTGTTAACTTAAGAAAACATACGGAAATGTACATAAAAGAGCGAATACATAGGAAAGAGCGCGAAAACATGGAATCAAAACAAAAACGAGCGAAAACATAAGAGCGCGTGAGAAAACGTGAATAAAGCCCGAAAACGTAAAAAAAAGCACGAAAACGTAAAAAAACACAAAAACGTAAAAGACGTGTGAAACCAGAAAACGCGCTAAAATGTAAGAAAACGCGCCACAACAAAATAAAACGTGCGGAAACAACCGAATAGGTGCGAAAACGCCCAAGAACATGCGAAAGCACGCGTAAACAAAAAACACACGAAAACAAAAGAAAACACGTGAAAATAAAAGAAAAAACGTGAAAACGTAAGAAAACATGCGAAAATATAAAAACGTACGAATACATGTGAAACCGTACATAAATGAGCAAAAACAGAGGAAACCGTGTGAAAACATGGAAACAAACAAAAACGCGCGAAAAATAAGAGAACGCGAGAAAACACAAGAAAACGCGCGTAAACGTGTATAAAGCCCGAAAACGTAAAAAAGGCGTGAAATCAAAAAACGCGCTAAAACGTAAGTAAGCGGGCGATAACGAAAGAAAACACACGAAAACATTGGAAACTAAAGAAATGCGCGAAAACGTGTGAAACAGTATAAAATGAGCGAAAACATATGAAAACTTGATAAAAAGTAAGAAAACACACAAAAACAGTCAAAGGTTCACAAAGTGCGAAAACATGGAAACATAAGAAAACCCACGAAAACGTTAGGAAACAAGTTTCTTACCTTTTGGGCGTTTTAGCTTGTTTTCCTCTTTTTCTGCATGTTTGTTTTGTAATTTTTCGCGCGTTTATTACGTGCGTAAAGTTTCCTGTGCGTAAAGTTTCCTAACTTTTTTTTGTGTTTTCGCTCGCTTTCTTACATTTTCTAGAGTTTTCATGCGTTTTCCCACCTGTTTGGCCATTTTCACACATTCTCATATGTCTTTAAAAGTATAAAAATATTAGAAAACACATATTTGTTAACATATATCAAAGAAAAGAATTTCTTAATTCATTATCACTTGTGATATTTCAAGTGATAGTCAACATTTTATCAAAAAATGTTAATTTAATAGCTGAAATCTCAACATCTATCACTAGTGATATTGCAGGTAACAATTATCAATTTATGAATTAAAACACATTAAATTTATCACCAGTGATATATCAAATACAAAAATTTCTTAATTCATTATCACTTCTGATATTTCAAGTGAAAGTCAGTATTTTATCAAAAAAAAATTAATTTAATAGCTGAAATCTCAACATCTATCACCAGTGATATTGCATGTAACAATCATCAATTTATGAATTAAAACACATTAGAATTTATCACCAGTGATATATCAAATACAAAAATTTCTTAATTCATTATCACTTGTGATATTTCAAATGACACTCAACATTTTATCAAAAAAATTGTTAATTTGATAGCTAAAATCTCAACATTTTATCATCTATCACTAGTGACAATGCAAGTAACAATAATCAATTTATAAATTTAAACACATAAGAATTTATCACCAGTGATACATCAAAGCAAAAAGTTTCTTAATTCATCATCACTTGTGATATTTCAAGTGATAGTCAACATTTTATCAAAAAAAATTGTTACTTTAATAGTTGAAATTTCAAAATTTTATCATCTAACACTAGTGATATTGCAAGTAACCATCATAAATTTATAAATTAAAACACATTAAAATTTATCGCCAGTGATATATCAAGGAAAAAAATTTCTTAATTCATTATCACTTGTGATATTTCAAGTGACAGTCAACATTTTATCAAAAAAATATTATTTTAATAGCTGAAATCTCAAAATTTTTCATCTAACACTAGTGATATTCCAAGTAACAATAATCAATTTATAAACTAAAACACATTAGAATTTATCACGAGTGATGTATCAAAAACAAAAAAAAATCTTAATTCATTATCACTTGTGATATTTAAAGTGACAGTTAACATTTTATAAAAAAAATTGTTAATTTAATAGCTGAAATCTCGACATTTTATCATCTATCACAGCGATATTGGAAATAACAATCATCAAACTATGATTTAAAACACGTTAGAATTTATCACCAGTGATATATCAAAAACAAAAAAAAAATATTTAATTCATGATCACTTGTGATATTTCAAGTAACAGTCAACATTTTATCAAAAAAAATTGTCAATTTAGTAGCTGAAATCTCAACATCTTATTATCTATCACTAGTGATATTGCAAGTAACAATCATCAGTTTATGAATTAAAATACATTAGAATTTATCACCAATGATATATCAAAGACAACAATTTTTTAATTCATTATCATTTGTGATATTTCAAGTGACAGTCAACACTAATTTTATCATACTTGTTAATTTAATAGCTGAAATGTCAACATTCTATCATCTATCACTAGTGATATTGTAAGTAACAATCATAAATTTACGAATTAAAACACTGATATATCAAAGACAAATTTCTTAATTCATTATCACTTGTGAATTTTCAAGTGACAGTTAATATTTTAGCAAAAAAATTGTTAAATTAATAGCTGAAATCTCAACATTTTATCATCTATCACTAGTATCTCAACATTTTATTATCTATCACTAGTGATAGATCAAGACTATAACTATCTCAACCCATTATCACAAGTAATTACAACATTGAAGTCTGAACATGAAAAGACAGTTCACATGGATAAAAAATAATATGGAACCAAAAATTGGGTTTACTTAGAGTAACATGCTTCTAGCAACAATAAACAGAAGTTACTGATGACACAATGAAAGACTAATGATGTATATCGACACATTAAAGCCTAAAAAGTTACAATGAGCACACAAAAAAATGGATCAGCAATAGAAGACACTTGTTATATTTATGAAATATCGCAAGTAACATTAGACTTGTCATATGACGAGGTAATAACGACGGCATGTTATTTTAATTATATTTGGGTCGGGTTGGTTTGGTCCAAAATTTTATTCGAGTCAATCCGAGTACCGTATATATTAGTGTCCGAGACATGGCTTTCCCATCCATTGAGACACGACGTTCCCATGCATCTTGAGTATTACCTGACAACTCTTACATGATTATTAATTTTCACCAACTCATTATAACTATAAAGTTTAGACCTTTACTCCGTATAACATACCTCATTGGAGCACAGTTAGGCATTAGCGTGCTTATGGGATTTTGTTGACTAATAATGAGTATGCATACAAACAGCAACAATAGACACCATGGATTGAAAACACAAAATTTGAATACAACTAAAATATGTTGTTCGTAACAGTCGGTTACAGTGGGAATCCTTTAAGAAATACTTGTAAGCATACAATAACATTCATCAAGGTAGGAGTATATATATAGTATATATTTACTGATGTGCGATGTGATAGAAGTATATAAGCAAGTAATTAAAAGTGATAGTAATAAAAAGCAGCACATGCTCAGTTTTTCTTACTGTAGAGAAAATGTCAAGAAACATATGAGCAAAGTTTTACTTACCGAATACTGGACTACAAAATACAAGGCTTAATATGCGTCAAGATTTCACAAATAACAATTTTGCGACCTACGATATCTTCAGTAAGCGGGTCATTACATTTAATCAAGAAAAATTAATCATAAAAACTTGCCTTCTTCCATTTGGCATGGAGATTACAGTCTGCATACCCTTAATCCAAGCAAAACTCGAACAGTTCAGCATAAATTTCTTTCTTACGATGATAAAGATCAAATACATAGAAACTATGCTCGCGTGCAATTTTTAAAATCGACCACGCAACTTCACATCTTCTCTTTCCATCATGTGGATCATTCTCAACTGTAAAATTTAAAAAAGAAAAGGTTACTACTCATCAGTTTGTCTATAGTCCCAAAGGAGTAAACACTTCAGTACTCATTATCCTCACCATCATCCTCCACACCACCTTCAGCACCAACCTTCTCACAAACCTTTTCCAAAGCCACAAGATCTTCACGAGCTTCTGAAAATTCACCTTCCTCTATGCTTTCACCAACATACTAGTGAACGAAACCGCTCTTTGCATACATAAGATCAAACTTGTTGTCAAAACGTGAAAAGACCTCTTCGACTGTTGTGTTAACCTTTTCAAAATCTTCCCCTGGTACGACTGTTGGGGGCTCGTAATTGATACCAAACTTGACACTAGTTGGGCACCTGGTTAAAGAAATACCAATAAGTATTATCACGACATTGATGTTGCTTGCTTTATAAAGACATTATATAATGATTCATGACCACAAGAGATTTCTATGGTCAGCCGATGTCAATTAGTTCTGAACGAGGGAAGAAATTTAGTTCTTAATGGCTTTGTCTAATACAACATCTTGTGCATCGGGAGATCAAGATATATAAATTGATTCTCAGAAAGGTATATGATAAGAATATAAATAAAAAGAAATGAAGTATAAGAGATGAGTCACCTTGACAACAAAAATATCTTTACACCGTTGTGCAACAACTCCAATTGATTCTGGTAGATCCTTCATCAAATAGTGTGTTACTTTGACATCAATCTGCACATGAAAATATCCTTTAATCCACCAAATAACTAACTGATTGAACTGGATATCAGATGATAATAAAAAAATGAAAATCAAATTAATCATATTTTACATGATAAACTTAGATAAAGCAGAAAACTTTCCTATTAAGTCACAAAAATATGCTTATGAAACAGAAGCTGAAACAAACACCCCTATATAATTCATGACGCAAGCACACCAAAAGGGTACTATTACTAGTTTCCACAAGTAATTCATTATCCTAGCACAACCGACCTGCATTTACATATACTATATTCCCAATAATTTTCAACTCCTCTCAAACAAAATACAGAGATCGGCACCTCCTATCACAATTTTAACTGCGTACATGTAATTTATTTAGGATATAAGTCATTAAGAGATTACTGAATATTCAATAAAGTATCAGCCCATCTACATATGTTTAAAGGATTGTTAGGTTTAAATCTTTCTCAAATAAGCACTTTGATAAGCAGGTCTCAACTTACTTAGCACCATGACATATTAAACGTTTTATCAGTTTGGGGAAGCATAGTAGTCTTATCCACACTAGAAACATCTCCACTTCCTAATTCCTATAAACATATCAAGTAATCCTATACACACTATTGCAAATAATCATCTCATAATCACATTCTCAAAAATATCCCTCATAATCACATGTCTAACCTTAAGTCAAATAGTCAACTACCACAAAATCCCCAAAATTAAACGATTACTAGTATTATATAAGACAACCATATATATATACTATACAGAAGTTAACCAAAATTAACACAAATCATACCTAATTCGTGCGGTGGAGGTACGATTGACGTCTTAATTTTTATCATCATAATCGATGACTGAAGCTACAATGAGCTTCAAAATCATCAAGCGTCCTATCTCATAAGCCATCTTTCAATAAAACAAGAATGGAATTTACAATAGCAGGTTGATTTAAATACAACCCAGAACCTAATCGATGATAATCGACAATCAATTAACAAAGAGGCGAAAATGATCGATCATTGTAAATGATAACAATGATGAAGATGAAGAAGGTGTAAATCAACCATATGTGTAACAGTTACGAGTAAAAAAAGTGTCCATGAATTGTGAAGGGAAATGGTTGTAACGGAAGCGGTTAGAGAAACACCGGTGAGAAAATAGAACAAATGAGAAAAAAAAGATTTTTTTTTATTTATATACGGACACGAAATTAGATTTAAATGAAAAATCTTAGATTAATATACACCGTTAATCAAAAGCAAATAAAAGGTGAGGATTAGTCCCTTAGATTCCAATAAAAAAACAAGGATGTAAAATAACTTTTCTCATCATGTTCAATAAATGGGCGAAGGTTCCAATGATAGAATATTTGTTTATGACTAGACGAGTACCCGCGCATAGCGGCGGAAATTGTCTAGCAACAGATAATTAACACGATGTGATATTGTGGTAAGTGTTACGGTGACGTTCAAAATATAACGTCAAAATATTAAACTTTTATTGCAAAGCGTTGTAACATGTTATAATTCAAAATATCTTATAAGTATGTTACAATTGGATGAAAGGGTGCCATTTGTTTAATTAACCAAAGTTTATATCTTTTTTAATGAATAAGATTTGCATGTAGTGGTTTTTAGTGGGACCCACATTTTTCAAGCATTCAACATTTTCAACTTTCAACCAAAAGGATACACCCTTTATAATGTAGTATAGATATAGATTAGTGGGACCCACATTTTTCAACCATTCAACATTTTCAACTTTCAACCAAATGGATACACCCTTTATAATGTAGTATAGATATAGATTAGTGGGACCCACATTTTTCAACCATTCAACATTTTCAACTTTCAACCAAAGGGATACACCCTTTATAATGTAGTATAGATATAGATTAGTGGAACCCACATTTTTCAACCATTCAATATTTTCAACTTTCAACCAAAGGGATACACCCTTTATAATGTAGTATAGATATAGATTAGTGGGACCTACATTTTTCAACCATTCAACATTTTCAACTTTCAACCAAAGGGATACACCCTTTATAATGTAGTATAGATATAGATTAGTGGGACCCACATTTTTCAACCATTCAACATTTTCAACTTTCAACCAAATGGATACACCCTTTATAATGTAGTATAGATATAGATTAGTGGGACCCACATTTTTCAACCATTCAACATTTTCAACTTTCAACCAAATGGATACACCCTTTATAATGTAGTATAGATAAAAGAATTTTCTCATTAACCAACAAATTAACCTTTTTTACATGAGGCAAAGTCCAAGCATAATATTACAAAAAGCAAATTAACTTTTTTACATGAGGCAAAGTTCAAACATAATATTACAAAAAAAGAGTCCGATGCATTTTATGGAATTTTAGATATAATTAAATCATTAATTACGAGTAGGCATCACAATAAATTTAGTAAAATATTTATGATTGACACATATTATAAACAAATAAATAATAAGATTTTATTTAATTGATTAAATCAAATAAATGGAGCTTGATTTTAAAACTTAACGATTAAGTTGCCGTCTCTATGGTTGTTCACACAACACGTCAAATGAATATTCACTACGATACTAATGATAACTTCACTTTCAAACAACTTGTGTAGATATTGTAAGATAAAATCCTAGATCAAAAACCCAAGATAAGGATCACGTAAGAATCGGTTTATTACCGTTACAAGATTAATTCCCAAAATTACACAAACCCTAATGAGGGTTTATGTAATTTCCGATCAAAGGAGGAAACCAAAAACAAAGTTAAAACCTTGATAAGAGTACCAAGGCTCAATAAAGGCTTAGTTACTTCACAAAGGTTTACCAAAAGGTAATCGATCTTGCAAAGGTTTACACTTTAGGTTTTTAGGGATTTGTGGAAGAGAAGTCAACCAAAATCGGTTGTAAGAGAAATTTATGAGACGAAATATGAGGAGGGAGTGTGGGGGTTTATATAGCCTTCACACCTCCTTAGTTTTCTTGATCCCAACTCCAAGTTAAGCTAATTATAGTAATTACTTAGCTTAATAATTAATCGAAACACCCTTCTAGAACCCCAAGGATATTCGGCCGACTACAGGAACCTAAAGGTCCCGGGTTTTCTTTTCACCCCCTTTATTTTAATAATTAACGCGCATATTTCTAGTTAGTAAAACACGTAACAAACTAGACGACCGTAAATTAAATATTTAATGAAATTTTATTAAACATCTAATATTAATAATAAATAATAAACATTAATAAAGTGTGTTCTCCGTGTTTGAGTGTGTGCCCCCGATAGGCTCACTCATTTCCAATGGCTAAACGATCGCATATCGCGACCACTCCCACTTGTGAGAGCTTAGAACATATACACAATAAAATATCTAGCAACACTTTATTGTAACCGAAAATGATTGAGGTATAGTTTCAGGAAATATCTTAAAAAACAAAACGGTGTATTATTACATGACTTGCTAATAATAATCCTTTTGTTACTAGTACCATTAAACCATGGATATGGATCCTAACTCATTCCATAAAGTTTAACTTTAGTTTCTCGTTAAAGAAGTTAAATCAGATCTACCAAATGTAAACAAGTATCATCTTGATTTACTCTTTGGGTGCGACCACATAATTGATTAATTCTGGAGAGGGTCTAGTGGTACTAATCTACACTTATCAACTGGAGAAACAAATTCTATATTGACTATAAGTGTTGTGGATGCTGCTTCACAATATTTCTAAATATAGCCTTTATAACTCTCTTTTTCAAGATAACGTTTAACTTATAATCAAGAAATGATATCCACACATGCACCAACTTTTTTGCATCTCAAGTTTACGGACGACTTTAATAACCACTTTTAAATCTTACTCACGACATAGATCCAAAAGTAATATTCAAAATTCGGGAGTCCAATATGCGTCCCTTATGAAGAACATATGAGTTTGATGGGAACAATCTATATATTCATAATATATAATCAGCATTCTCATTTGTCTTAATGTAACAATATTCTCATATTTCTAACTGACAATGGACATATTTAGAATAATAAAATATTCAAGAATTAAACATGCAAATATAGGAAAACAATATTTATATGAATGAACAACAAATACCAAGTATCTTTATTCATCATAAAGTAAAAATTGGCTTACAATCCCAATTATCCAAATAATAAAACAAATATACATGAAACTAATTTCGCAAGTTGAAGTCAAATGCTTATAACATTCTCAACCTTTCTTTACAAGAAATCTAAATAGCCATCTGAGTAAACTTTTCGAATACTTGTTTCAAAATTTCACAAATAGTCAAGAATTTGAAAGATACGATGAGTGTCTTATTTCACATGTTGATACTATTGCAAGTGTCATGGTATGGAGATATTGTCATACCTTATATAAGGTATTTGAATTCAACGATATACTGACATTCATCTTTACAATTTGTTGGGTCATTATTTACTGACCCTGAAGCAACTCTAGGATTTGAACATAAAATCCCCTGAGTGTTAAGTGTTCAGCAGAAAGGTGTTTCAGATAAAGCAAGCCTAGAGGAAAAATTCCTACTGAAGAAAGTCTAGCTGAAGACAACTTAGATCTAACTCTTCCATAGTACTTTGAAAATAAGAAGTCTTCACTTCAGCAACTAGGCGCTCCAATTGATGAAGAAAAGTCCTGAAAAATAGTTTCAATTCAGTATGGTTTGACAATGCTATACTAAATGATGTCGATCTACTCCAGGATGCTGAAGATACTCCAATCATTTAGAAGGTTCACCAAGGCGGGAAAAAGATATGATTTTAGTCAAAGTATAAAGCAGATCTCATTAGGAATAAGGTTGTTTGTAAAGTTACACAAAAGTACAAGCTTTTAATCTGAGCATTACTTTTTAAGCAATACTAGGTATGGTTTATCCCATGGGCTTTGAACCACCCAATGTATAAACAACAGATGTAAAGTAATGCCCTTTGTAAACCCTAATATATTTCCTATAAAAGGAACATATCCGGGAGTGAAAAACGCATCTCTTGTATGAGATATTTTGGACACTTCCAAGAGCGTCCAAAGGTAACCCTTAGTCTGTAACGACCCACTTTGACAAAGAGGCCGTTATGTCATAATCATGACGTGTCATCAAAGCATCATAAAGGCATAACGTCATAAAGACATAAAAGACCAATAGGAAATCCGGAATCAAACATCGGCTCCCAACATACGCTTAACATAAATGAAAATAAAGGAAGTTTAAAGGAAAAAACATATGTCCAACCAAAGCATAATATTAAAATGCATAAAGGGAAGGAGACTAAGGTAGCTCTCATCCTAAGCACATACTCTCAGTGCCCAAATCTCATCCTTCGGTACTTGCCGTATGAGACATGAAAAGGAGATACGGCTGAGCAATACGCTCAGTGAACGTATATAAAGACATGATAAAAATAAATATAACATGGATAATGAATAAAAGCAGCGGAATGAATATCTATGTCCTGAGGAAAACCTGGGAGATAATTTATAAACAAGGAGGATAACTAAAATGTCATAAATTGTACATACAACATAAGTAAACGCCCACGAGCTAATATAGGCCATAACATGTCATTAAAGTGTGTATGAATAAATAGAGGGTTGCCTCGTCATGCAATTAGAGGGGTGACCACTAATAATAGTAACATGGGTGGATGGATCAGCTCCTATGTGATGGGGTGTAGAGAACACACCAAACCAATCACCCTGTACGTGTAAACATGTAAACTTATAACTAGGATGCACCCATACGCCCCAAAATAATAATAGTAATGGCCAACATGTAACGTGAAGGGAGGCCGTGAGAATTCACTCTCGTCGTGGAAGATTCATGACACATGTGCCTCATATGTCATCATTATGGTACCTCCATAGCTAGGTGGTCATGTAATTCATGGTCATGCTCATGCATGTATATAGCTCGGGCAAATACGTGGGTTTTATAAAATAAATAAAATGAGAGCATGACAAACAATGAATTTTTTATAATATGAAACTATGGAAAACATGTTGCATAGCAAACGGGGAATCCTAATCAGGAAGAGAAAGGATGTCCTTACTAAAGGAAGGAATATCCGTACCTTGTGTCCAACAAGCAGTGAAAGACATGAACGGAAAAGTACTACTCCGACTTCACGTGAGCTACATGATAAAGGACGTGTATGAGTTGCTTGTTCATTAATAAGTTACTTGTTCTTAGTTTTGAGTTACTTGCTCATGCTTTATCGTGTCTTTCCTTAGTGTTATACGTTCATGTGTTCTTGAATAATGTATTTCATGATTCTTGTGTTATTATACTTGATATTTCCATAATTAGTAACTTTCCACAAATAGCAGGTTTCCATATATAGTAACTTATCAAAATAGCAGGTTTCTTTAAATAGTAACTTTCCAAAAATAGCAAGTTTCTATAAATGGTAACTTTCCAAAAATAGCAGGTTTCTATAAATAGTAAGTTTCCACAGTTAGAAATAAGCTCGTTTAATATGCATAAGTAATTTATCTTGTTCATCAAATAAGCAAATTTATATAAGTCATGATTTAATAAGTATATTAAATAAACTAATTCTTATAAGTCATGAAGTATTAAGCCATGGTTAAATATAATTACTTTTATTAATAAGTAATGATTTAAATAACTCAAATATTAAGAAAGTCTATTTTAATAATTAACTTCCGTATGTCATGAATTTATAAATAATTATTAATTAATAATATATCATGATTCATAGTTAATCATTAATTAATAATATGTTATGGATTTAAATGAATTATTAAATGATAACATATCATGGATTTATAATCAATTATTAAATATAATCTGTCATGGATTTAATTAATTATAGATTAAGCCTTGCATCCTAATAAGAATTTCTACTTACATTTAATAAAATAAGCTCGTGTTAATTAAGTTCACTTTGAATAAGTCGTAAATAAGCCGTGATCTATTCAAGCCGATTAAATAAATTTACAATAAGCCAAAATAGACCGGTTCATAACAAGTCCATCATTTAATTAACCGGTTCATACAAATTTCATAGATTAATTAAACCGGTTCATAATAACCCATAAATTAATTTAGCCGATTCAATGAGCCATGATTAATTATACCAATAATTAAATAAGTTAAGCATTTTAATAAGCCCGAGATCTAATAAGCCGAAAACATAATCCAAACACCCCCGTGTGGCCATCTCGGTTTAACCGAGCCAAAAGAATCACCACCGAGATCCCGAGACCAAAAGGTCTCGGCTGCCAAACAAATACCCCCTACCGAGAGTTACAAACTCCCGGCTGCTAGGATAGAATACCCACTGTGCCTCCTTGGTTGCGGCTGTCCAGCCGGATTTACCCACCGTAGCCCTATGATCTGCCACTGCTTAGTAGAAACTCACACCAAAACAATACCCACTGTGAACCTTATGGCTGCGGCTGCCCAACCAAATGTTCCCACCGTGAGCCTTTGGCTTGTGGCCGATAACAAGAATTTACCACCGAACCTCTAAGGCTTGTGGCTGGCTAGTCAAGGTTCCCACCGCAACCCTTGTGGTGGCTTGCGGCTGTCACGAAATAAACCCCATGATTGTCCTTCTTTATTATTTAATAAGTGTGTAAACACTTATCCTTTTGCCACTAAAATCAAGGAAAAACAAGACCTAATCATGTGTTTAATGTCGTAAAAGTCGGAATTACGCGTGGTTTTGTGTTTTTGTGTTAAAATAGGTACAAATGATCAAAAGGAAAGAAAACACGGGATTCACGGTCAAATGTTGAAGAAAAGTCCAAGAAAAGACGAAGACAAAGTCAAAATATCAAAAGTGTGCCCAAGTTCACGAAAATCGGTTAAACCGACACGGTTTTGAAGAAATGATCAAAGAAAGCCGAAATCAAGCTCGTTTTAGTGGATTTAATTATTTACGAAGATTTCAGGCTTAGTGGGTCCCACATTTACTTATTGGGCCCAAAAGCCCAATAAATGAGTTAACATTATTCACTTATGGATAAAATAAGCCCAACAAGAGCCCATGTCTTAAAACATACGGATGAAATGTTTAAATAGCAATTGGGCCAAGCCCAAATTATGTACACAAAAACGGAAATTAAAAGTTGCTTTGTGACAATCTTGGTCAACAAATGGTCAACAAAACCTCACGCACACAATAACTTATTCAACTCCCCACATCAAAATGTTGTCAACCCTCGCCTCACACTCTCACACGTGTACTGTCAACCTCACCTCACAACACACGATTTAGTCATAAACTATTTCTTACCCTGCATCCCCCCCATACACGAATACCCCCCCACACGTTTGTTTTAAACAATTTACTTTCTCAAACACACGAATTAAATATCCTTACCCACTCACTTCTTTAAAACTTTTTTTATTTACCCCATACCCACCTCATTCGATAAAAACAAGGAATACTCATTTACTGTTTTTCTCCTTCCTCTCCTAAAAACACAGCCACCAATCTCAAACACTAAAAATTACCATCACCAATTTTAACCATCCAAAATTGGGGCTTTTTACATATGTGTGTAATTCACACACTTGGGAATTAAATCCCAACACAAATCGGAAGCAATCGCCAAGGAGTGGTCCTCATCTTTATATGACGTGGCCTCATCCTTTGTTTCTATTGGTTAATACACATCACCATTTACCAATCCACCAATACTAATCCTCCACCTCAGCACTCAAGAAACACAAGAAACACAAAAACGCCAGGAGGGCAATCCGTGTGCTCAAGAGTGATTTTCCACCGTTTGATGAGAAGAGAAGAGAGAGAAAAGATGAATGAAGGGCCTGGATGATTTGCTTAATGATGAAGCTAAGAAGAAGGTTTCAGGGGTTTTGCCTATAAAAACCCCCTTTCACATGTAATTGGGAGCACTTTTTCTTTATTTAATTTCTGCAAAAAATTAGTTTAGGTTTAATGTATTTTTAATTTTCAGCAACGTACTCTTTTTTTTAATTAATGAAAAGTAATTTTATTTTAATTTTGTCTCAATTTTACGTTCTTGTCAGAATTTAATTTCATCATTAAATTGCTTCATTTGAATCTTACTGTTGGTTTATTTTGATTAATAAAAAAAAAATAAAAAAAATAATAAAGAGAACGTGGAAGTATATTTTCCCCTATTGGGAAAATAAGAAAAAAGTTACTGTTCATATTCATATTTCAAAGTTGGGTTCTCGGTTCGAGGATATTATTTGGTACTTTTGGTTCGAGAGTATTTGGGACGTGATGATGTTGATGATTGGGTGAAAGACGGAGGTGTTCGATTCGACTAGACGGCTCAGCGCCTCGTCTACGGCTCAAAGGATTCGTCACTAGGTTTCTTTTAATCTCTTTTAATTTTTATAAGTTCTAGTTTAATTTTTGTATCTGCTTGTATTTTGATGTTATCTGCTTTATGGTATTGTTTGATTAGTTTGATTTATTGTTTGGTTATATCTGCTTATTTATTTTCAACTGCTATTGTTTTATTTGATTTAACTTTTATAGTTTGCTTATTTGGTTTTTATTTCTGATGAGATGGCATTTATACATGATCTCATCGTTCTTTTCGGGCTTTAAATGCATAAAAATGTCATAAAATACCATATATATGCTTGTGTTTGTTTACTTGTGTATTTTAGGTATGGATATCGTGAAAAAGACAAAAGATCACAAGTTACAAGGAAAAACGGACACAAGAAACGAAGCCGTACAAAGAACCGGGCCCTAATCATGGAATTCTCAACAAAATACCTTGAAGACTTGAAGACAAACAAGATTGATCCTCATTTATTGAAGAAATGACACTTAAAACCCTTGTATATTAATAATTACAAGTTTGGTCCTTTAAGTTTGTCAAAATTACACAAATGGTCCTTCAAAGAAATGGCAAGATTGGTCCCTCAACAATTTCAAATTGTCAATTATGGTCCCTCATCAAGCCAAAGATACAATAAAGACCTTTGAAGATCAAGAATGTCCAAGATCAGCCCTTGAAATATCCAAAAATGGCAAAAACAACCCTTGTAACCCTTTTTGGAAAGTTTGTGCCAAAAGTGACAAGTTATGAAACGTTGATACAAAGGAAATGGGCGTTGATGGGTTTTTAAACACAAAAGACAAGAGAAAGAAAGAACAAGGGCTGAAGTTTTGCTATTGAAACATTGAAACGCCCAAAAATGCGCCAAACACATAACACTCCCCTAATTTCGGATCAAACAACTTACTATTCACCTTCATCCACCCAGTTTTACCTTCACTTAAAACAAGGGGTAAATCAAAATTACCCACACCCACGTGTGATTCACACATGCAGAAACAAATCCCAGACACAAAACCCTCACTCCCACTACTCCTTGGACCCCACACTCAACATTCTCAGCCAATGAAAACACAACTTGGCCTCCAAGCAAAATGACGTGGCCAAATCAACAGCCAAGGATCATTGCTTCATAACAAAGTTGAAATGAACGTCCAAGATGAATTTGAACAGCTTATTCCACCAAAACGTCTAGAAGGACTTAGGGCATTTAGGGAATTTCACTTCTAGGGTTTTTGAATAGTGTTTAGCCAGGCATTTGCCTATAAAAGGAGACCTCAACATGTGAGAGTCCCTTTGTTCCAGATTTTAGCTTTTAATCTTTGTAATTCCTTTTTATGAAATAAAGTTTGAATTTCTTAAAATTTTGAGTTCTAATCTGTTATTTATAAAAGTTTGGTGTTTGAGAAGCTAAAATCTGAGTTCCATTATCTTGTTTGAAGGTTTTTGAGGCAAGGTTTTAAGTGATAAAGCTTGTGCATCAAAAATCAGAAAGTTGGCATTATTTTGATCTCACTTTGTGGTTTGTTCATCTTAGCATCTTGGAAGCTGGTACTTGTTCTGCTAGTACCTAAGCTCAAACAATCCAGGGCCTGGATGTAGGTCTTGGAGGTACACATCCTTCTCCCTTTTCAATTTCTCTTTTATTTTTCTGAAATTTCAGATTATTGCTTGTTTATGGTTGAATCTGTGTTATTGTGGTTGATTATTGTTGATTTGGCTTGGTTTGATGTTATTGAGGTGTTATTGATCTGATTTGTGGGTTGAATCTTCATAAGCCTTTGAAAATTTGTGAAATCAAGTTTTAAAAGGATGTTTGGGATTACTGCATAAGTTAGATTTGTGGCTTGTTAAGTACTTGTTTGTTGTTTGCAAGTGTTGATATCTGTTTGTTGGGTGATATTGTTCATCTGTTTGCAGGTTTTAAGGTTTTGAACACATTGATTCTTGAATTGGCTATAAAATCTTCATAACTTGGTAAAATTGGCTAGGATTTTGAGGACACCTAGATCTAAGAGTAGGTTAGGGCTAACAAGTGCTAAATCATAGTTAATCACATCAGGGTAGAAGGATTTGAGGCTTGAAATTGGATCAAGTGTCAAGTATATCAGCAAAACTTATTTCTGCATATGTTCATGTTCATCAGTAACTTCTAGTGCTTTAATCTTGCTATTTACTTTGATTCAGTGTTTAATTCTTGATTGCTTTGTGTTTATTTTGAGTTTATATAGCTTGTGTATGCATCCTGTTAAGTTTGGTTGGCTTATTGTGGCTAAATCTGCTTATTAAGTGCTTAACTGCTTATTTTCCTATCTGGTGCATATCTGGTGACTGTTTGGCTTATTGTGGCTTATTGTGTGAACCAATTTGTGATTTTATTGTTGCTATTGACTCCTTGTGATTCACTGATCACAAGGGTGACTTTGTTTCCAATTGAATCAAACCAGAACTCTCAAATAAGCTTGGTCAAATAGTCAAAGCAGTGGGAACTCCTTTCCCCTGCTAGTTACCACTGCTAGTGTTAAATTGGTGTCAGCTTATCAATAAGCTATAATAGCTTATTCCAACCAGCAACAACTTTTTTTTTGTAATAGGTGCTCATATTTTGACCCATTTGTTCATACTGGAGCATTTGGGTGGTTGACTTTAAGGTTTGACTAGAAAACCAACTTCATTGACCTTTTCATAAGTGCTTATTGGCTTATTCTGGCTTATTGGTTATGCTTATTGGATTTTTGTTGATTGATTTTGCTTATTGAGTCCATTTGAAAGCTTTTGCAAGTTGAATCAAGTCCTGAGGTGCATTATTTCTCAAAAACGACTATTTTGTCTTTTAGTGAATTTTTGCTTTTCAATTTTCTGGCTTATTGAGTGTGCTTATTGGAAATTTCTTTTGACAGATCTCTTAAGCATCCTAAAAGAGGGTTGTGTGTCAAATTAGAGCTTATGGCATTAGCTTATTGCTTAATGGGCTGAAAAGCCCAATAAGAATAAGCTTTATGCTTATTAAGCTGTGATAAGCTCACATTCAGCTTTTAGGCCTTTAGAGTTTTGTTCTTAGAATTAAATTTTGAGTCAGATAGGGCTTTTCCAAGTCAATTGGGCCAAGTTTGACTTTTTGGGCCCAAAAGCCCATTTGTGTTGACTGATTTTGGATTTGGCCCATTTGAGGGCCCATTAGGGGTATTTTGGTCTTTTCACTTTGATTTTCTGTTTATTTAGGTAAAAATATACTAGTTTGCAAGTTTTTAGAATTTTTTTATAATTTTTGGATTTTTAATATTATTTTAATATTATTTTATTATTTTTTTTCAAATTTCACATTTTTCAACTTTTTACATTTTTCTTAGGTTTAATACATTAAAATAGGAATTTAGCAACTTTTAGAATAATTTTATCACTTTTAGTTTAATTTTTATAATTATTTTAAGTTTTAATAGTTTTTAAATCATTTTAATTAGTTTTATTTAGTTTAAAAATTTCTAAAAATAGTTTTTAATCCTTTTAGGTCATTTTAGAGGTTTACCAATTTAAAATTCTTTGTTTGGGCTTTTTGATAATTTATTTGATTTTTAGGGCTTTAATTAGCATTTAAAAATTGAATATTTAATTAATTAAAAGGTTTGAAAAAGTTTTGATTATTGATAAACTCTTTGTTTATTATTTTTGATTTTTGGTGAATTTTTGGTAATTTTTGGAATTTATTTTTATTTTTGTGATTTTTAAGGTTTTACGTTTTAACTTTCTAGTAGTATTTATGTTTATTTTTACGTCTTCGTCATCCTCTTTTCTCATCCCTTCTAAAACCAATTATTAATCTCAAATCATTACAAATTTTTCACACACATATACCTCCTTGGGAAACGAACTTTCATTTCACACCATTCATTAAGGGTTATTAGTGTTGATTTTCCTAAATCATCACTCGATACTTACCGCTCATTTACCCTCCTTTGTTTTCCTAAACAAGAGGTGTATAATTTTTCCTACAATCATTTTGGCGCCGCTGCCGGGGAGGTGTGTCGTGATTAATTTGCATTGTTGTTTTTAATATTAACCATAAATAATATTTGTATTAGTAGAACTCTACTAATACGTATTATCGGTTTTCTTGGTTTTTCTTGTACAAATATTATTAATATATTGTATTAAGTATCACAATAAATTCACAATATCTCCAAAAAGTGTGAAAACACAAACCTTAATCGGGATTTCATCACTCAATTATTGTATTCGAATCTCAAACAAAAAGAAAAGGCAAAAATAGATAAATACTTTCGTGAAGCTCGATTTTGAAAAGTACAAACTATAAGGTGGGTATAAGGCGGGTATTATAAAATATACCCTAAGGAAAAAGGCTCTTAAGTGCTTCGCGCCGCCTCGTTTCCCCGCTTGCTTGTGAGTATTTTGAGATTGAAAGCTAATCGAGGGTTTTGCCGCCCAAAGTATTATTACGTATACTATATTTGCTTGGTTTCTTTGTGATTAAAACCTCTTGAACAATTTGGTTTTCACAAAAAGTTCTAAAGTCATTCGAAGGCGTTCACTCCACGTGATCGTTTTCATTCCTTTGAGGCTTCTTTAATCAAGAGTTTGATTCGAGGAGAGATTTTGTAGATTGTTGTCTACGAAGATACACCAAAATCCAAAAAAAATTAAAAATCATCAAAAACACAAAAAAATTGAAAATTCACAAAACACCCAAAAAGAATCTTCTTTGCTCACCTCCCATTCTTCGTGAAGTTTATGATCACTCGTAATCAAGCAAAACGAGCTCGTAAACGTCTTCAAAAGCAAGCCAATCAAGAGTCGTTGATTGAGGAAGAAACTCCAATTGTTGAACCTATTGTAGAACAAGAAGTCGTCATGGCTAATCGTACTATGATGGAGTTGCTACAAGCACCCACCGAGGGTTTTGGAGAGGCTATTGTGATTCCCGCCATCCTTGCGGAGAATTTCGAGATTAAGACGGGTTTAATGTCGATGTTGCAAGCAAACAAGTTTAGAGGTCATGATAAAGACAACCCGCATTATCATATTAGGAATTTTAACCGTCTCACCGCTACTAGCAAGTTTAAGGATGTTCCACATGACGCCATTAAGATGATGTTGTTTCCATACTCGTTAGATGGACCCGCAAAAATTTGGCTCGAGAAAGAACCGCCAAATTCGATTTTGACATGGGCCGATCTCGTTTCTAAGTTTGTGAACAAGTTTTTTCCACCATCTAAAACAACACATTTGAAAAATGAGATTTCACGATTTGTGCAACGTAATAATGAAAGTTTTTCAATGGCATGGGAACGATTTAAAGAGATGTTACATGAATGTCCACACCATGATTTTACGGAATTACATCAAGTTGATACTTTTTATAATGGGCTTAATGATCATGAACGAGATTATTTGAATGCCGCCGCGGGTGGTAATTTTTTGTGCAAGACGACAAATGAGGCTTTACAAATCATTGAAAATAGATCCAAGGTTTATAGCCCTCGTAACACACCGAGTGTTGCCAATATGGGTTCGTCATCTTCGTCACAATCGTCTCGTAGCATTAATGCCTTACATGATGAAGCTAATGAGGAAAATCGGTTTTTTGATAGATTTGCTAATCTAATGTCCCATTGGAAGGCTCAAGAAGCTTCCAATTCCGCTTCGGTTAAAGCGGTTGCTAAGAGTTGTTTATCTTGTGGGGGAGCTCATGATCTTTCCGAGTGCATTACTACGGATGGTAACACTTCGAGTGCTTATGTAGCAACGGGAACTTACAACCAAAACGGCCAAGGTTCTCGTCCAAATCAAGCTCCACCAAATCAAAATGTTAATAATTATCGAAACAACAACCAAGGTAATTACCAAGGCAATTCACGCAACTATAACAAAGGGAATTATCAAAGTGGGAATGGACAAATTTCTAATCAAAACCAAAACCGTGATTTTCAAAACACTACACAAGGTTTTCAAAATGCTCACACTAAAAATTTACAAGGAGAATTTTTGGATTATGCGAAAGCAAATGATGCTAAATTTGATAACATGCAACGTGAGATGATTAGCTTGAGATCCGAGTTGAAAAACGAGCTTAAAAATGAACTTGCTAATGAACTTAAAACTCATGCGAACAAAATGGAAGGAAATGTCCAACGTCTTCAACAAAACCAACAAAAGATGGAATTAGGACAACATGAGATTAAGCAAGAGTTATTAAAAGCGGATGCTAGGCAATCAAAATTTGAGGACCGAATGGCTAAGATGTTTGAAGCAATCATGTGTAAACCCTCTTCCTCGGGTGGTCTTCATAGTGATACCATTGCAAACCCGAAGGGAGAAATGAAGGTTATTACTACACGAAGTGGTAAAACTTTCAAGGAACCAATCTCTCGTCCAAGTACTTCTACGGAGAAGGAAATCGAGAAAGAACCCGAGGTGATGGTCGAAAAGGAGCACATTACAATCCCACGAAGTACCGCTCAAACCACACCTACGGTTGAACCAATACCTATTGTGGAACCCGAGTTTCCAAGGCCGTTGCCTAATGACCAACCCACACCACCTCTACCCTACCCTTCGAGACGAAACAAAGAGAAAATGCAAGAACGTAACAAACAACAAATCGAGCTTTTTATAAAAATGTTTCAACAAGTGCATTTTGATGTGAGTTTAGCCGACGCGTTGTTATATATGCCTCGTTTCGCTTCCACTTTTAAAAGTATGATGAGCGATAAGGAAAAGCTTTCAAAGCTTGCTAATTGTTCTTTGGTTTATCTTAACCGCATACCAGAAAAAGTTGGTGATCCCGGAAAGTTTCTCATTCCTTGTGACATACAAGATATGAAAGAATGCCTCGCCTTGGCCGATCTTGGTGCGAGCATTAATTTGATGCCATTTTCCATTTGGAAATCGCTTTCGCTTCCGGCTCTCATTCCTTTGAACATGTCCATCGAGATGGCCGATCATTCGACGATTATGGCATGTGGAGTAGCCGAAGATGTTTTCGTGAAAGTGGGGAAGTTCTACTATCCCGTTGATTTTATAGTAGTCGACATCCCCGCGGATCCTCAAGTTCCTCTAATTTTAGGTCGTTCATTTTTAGACACTTCGAGATCGCTTATCGATGTTCATGCGAGAACTATCACTTTGAGATTCAACGAAGAGGAACTTGTTATAAACGCTACTCAAAACTCGAAACCTTTTCATGTTTATGAAATCGCTACCATCAATCACATTGACATCGTTGATGTGGTTTGCGATGAGTTTTCACAAGAAGTGTTAGGTTTTTCCGATAGCTCGTCAAGTGGCAATCCCACTATTTTGGATCCGATTCTTGCTAATTCCACACCAAATCTCACTCCATTCCAAGGAGGCGATCTCACTTCAAATGAAATCGACAATGAAGATGAGGTGTTGATTAGTGATGATACTTCTATTCCACCATTTCTTTCGCCGATGGGAGTTATGAGTGTTGAACCAAAATCTTCAATCGAGGAACCACCTATCCTTGAATTGAAAGATCTTCCTTCTCACCTTGAATACGCATTCTTTGAAGGTGATGACAAGTTGCCGGTTATTATTGCAAAAGGTCTTGCTAATGATGAAAAAACCGCGCTCTTGAAAGTTCTTAAGGCTCATAAAGGGGCAATTGCATGGAAAATATCCGACATTAAGGGTATTGACCCAAAATTTTGTACTCACAAGATTTTAATGGAGGAGGACTACAAACCCGCAATTCAAAGTCAAAGAAGGGTGAATCCCAAAATTCACGATTTCATTAAAAAGGAGGTCCTTAAACTCCTTGACGCGAGAATGATTTATCCTATATCCGATAGCCCATGGGTGAGCCCAATCCATTGTGTCCCTAAAAAGGGAGGAATGACCGTTGTGCCTAATGTAAACAAAGAGTTAATTCCCACTCGTGTTGTGACCGGTTGGAGGGTGTGTATTGACTACCGAAAGTTAAATGACGCCACTCGTAAAGACCACTTTCCTTTGCCCTTCATGGATCAAATGTTGGAGCGACTTGCGGGAAATGAATTCTATTGCTTTTTAGATGGTTTTTCCGGTTACTTTCAAATCCCTATCGACCCTCGTGATCAAGAGAAGACTACTTTTACGTGTCCTTATGGAACGTTCGCTTATCGTAGGATGCCTTTCGGACTTTGTAATGCACCCGGTACGTTTCAACGGTGTATGATGGCGATTTTTCACGATATGATCGAGAAGTCGATGGAAGTGTTTATGGATGACTTCTCGGTGTTTGGTAATTCGTTCACGTCATGTTTATCTAATCTCGAACAAATGTTAAAACGTTGTGAAGAAACCAATCTTGTGCTTAATTGGGAAAAATTTCATTTCATGTGTAAACAAGGAATCGTCTTAGGACATAAGGTGTCGAAGGCGGGGATTGAGGTCGATAAAGCTAAGTTAGACGTCATCGCCAAGTTACCTCATCCCAAAACCGTTAAGGGAGTTCGTAGTTTCCTAGGCCACGCGAGCTTTTATCGTCGTTTCATCAAGGACTTTTCGAAAATCTCTCGTCCTATGACACACCTTCTCGAGAAGGATACTCCTTTTAACTTCAATGAGGATTGTGTTAAGGCTTTCGAAACTCTCAGAAGGAAACTTACCGAAGCTCCCATTCTTGTTGCTCCTAATTGGGAATTACCCTTTGAAATCATGTGCGATGCAAGTGATTATGCTATAGGGGCCGTCTTAGGGCAACGTTATGACAAGCATTTCCGTCCTATCCACTATGCTAGTAAGACGATGACCGAGGCTCAATTAAAGTACACCACAACGGAAAAGGAATTCCTTGCCGTGGTCTATGCTTTTGAGAAATTCCGACCTTATCTCGTCTTGACTAAAAGCATCGTGTATACCGACCATTCGGCTATCAAGTATCTCTTAGCTAAGCAAGATGCTAAGCCGAGATTGCTTCGTTGGATGCTCCTCCTCCAAGAATTTGATGTCACCGTGCTTGACAAAAAAGGAGCCGAGAATCTAGCGGCCGATCATCTCTCTCGTCTAGAAGATCCTCACAAAGGTGTTTTCGAGAACAAGGAAATTACCGAAACATTTCCTCTTGAGACTCTCGGTGTAGTGAATTCTAAAGACACCACCCCATGGTTTGCCGACATTGCAAATTACCATGCGGGCAATTTCATAATCAAGGGTATGACGACACAACAAAAACGAAAATTCTTTCGTGACGTCAAGTTCTATTTTTGGGACGACCCTTATCTCTTTCGAGTTTGTGCGGATCAACTCGTTCGACGTTGTGTTTTTGGTGCCGAAGCTTCTAATATCCTTAGAGCTTGTCATGAGGGACCCACGGGTGGTCACCACGGTGCTAATCTCACGGCTAAGAAAGTGTTCGATGCCGGTTTCTTTTGGCCTTCTATCTATCGTGATGCACACGCACTTGTGAAGTCGTGTGATTCGTGCCAACATCAAGGAAAATCGTCTCAACGTGATGAAATGCCGCAAAACATAATTCAAGTGTGTGAGATTTTCTACATATGGGGAATAGACTTTATGGGGCCGTTCCCATCGTCTCATGGCAACAAATATATACTCGTCGCGGTGGACTACCTTTCTAAGTGGGTAGAAGCTAAGGCTTTGCCTACTAATGATGCTCGTGTGGTAGTGAAGTTTTTGAAGCAACTATTCTCTCGGTTCGGAACCCCTCGTGCTATTATAAGCGATCGTGGAACCCATTTTTGTAATGACCAATTCGAAAAGGTTCTAAAGAAATATGGAGTTACTCATCGTCTTTTTACGGCTTATCACCCGCAAACAAGTGGGCAAGTCGAGGTTTCGAACCGAGCTTTGAAGAGGATTTTAGAAAGGTCATTTGGAGAAAACCGTGCTTCATGGTCCGACAAACTCGATGATGCTTTATGGGCCTTTAGGACCGCTTATAAGACACCTATCGGTTGCACTCCTTATAAGTTAGTCTATGGGAAGAATTGTCATTTGCCCATTGAGTTGGAGCATAAAGCATATTAGGCCCTTAAGCATGCAAATTTTGACTTGAAGACCGCGGGAGATCACCGGAAAATACAATTGAATGAATTGGATGAATTAAGGGATAATGCTTATGAAAATTCATTAATTTTTAAAGAAAAGACTAAAAAGTTTCATGATTCAAAGATTAAAAACCGGGTTTTTAACGTTGGTGATCAAGTGTTGCTTTTTAACTATCGTCTTAAGATATTTTCCGGGAAATTGAAATCTCGTTGGTCGGGTCCGTTCACCATTACACAAGTGTTTCCATATGGGACCATTGAGCTAGCTCAAGATGATGGTCCTAACTTCAAGGTGAATGGACATAGGCTTAAGCACTACTTTGGTGGGGAAATTCCTTCAATGGTTGCCCTCGACCAAGTCACCTTCCCCAATGATAATTAGCATTGAGGGGATCGAGTCGAGCTCATGACTCGGTAATCAAAAACGAGGTGCCTTGTGGGGGAGAACCCATGCTTATCCTTTATGCTCACTATTCACTAATAAGGGGACTTGTACCCTTTCAACTCGTTGTCTCGTGGTTGTTTGTGATTGTGTTATCTAGATCATCATCATCATCTACGATTGAAGACTCTCGTGTTCGTTTACGTGAGCCTTCATCGTTCGTTTGAAGAAGTTTTTCACGAATCCATGACATATCCTTTGTTGTTCTAACAATTATCTTTTAGCATACTTAATAAACGACTTTAGATATATTGTTGATCACCCTTTCCATGCTAGATCCTAAGCATTCGACTCTTCGTCTCTAGTATGGGGGTGCTCCACCTTTAGACTCGAAACATTGAGGACAATGTTTACTTTTAGTATGGGGGGGTGAATAGGTACTTGCTTTGCTACGCCCTCTCGCTTTCCAATTTTCAATGTTTTGTTTTGCTAATAAGGCTAAAAATGGCCAAATTTTAAATTTTTTCTTAAGTTTTCATAAGTGTTTTTAAGACACGAATGTATATTTTCTGATGGGTAGAATAAGAGTTAATTTTTGACTTGATGGGCATTTGGAGCCATTTACATTCCTTAACCCGCTCAATTCAAGTTTTGCTAGACTTTTATATAGGAAGCTTTAAAACGCGAAAGTCTTTACTCATTCGGGTTAAGAACAAGAACTTTTCGCAAGTTCCTATAAATGATCCTAGAAAGTCACTTATCAAGGGAACTTTAAAACGCATTCTCTAAACTTGAAAAATTCTAAGAAAGTGCAAGATCCTATAGGTGGCTTGAAAACCCAAAACTTTGATTTGATATAGTCTTAATGAAATCCAAATTTGGCTTAATTTTGACTTGCATGGCTAAGTATTCACAAGTCTCTTTAATTAGAGGTCTTCATATAGTGAAGAACGAGAAATGATAGAGTTAGACAAGTGATCATGCTAAACGTAGAACATGAAAATGTTCTTTCAAAAACTCATATGTTTTTAATTGTGGCTTTTTCTTCCCATAAGATCAATGCATTAGGAATAAATCATAGATTGCAATAAGTAAGGTCGTACGGTTTGAAAGGTTACTTAGCCTCTAGCACAAGATCGTTTAAAAGTTGCTCGGGGTTGAATAGAGTTCATAGCCAAGGCATAACTTATTGAAGCGGGACGCGAAGATTGGCGATTATCCAAAAAGGCCCTAACAAGGCATGAGGAGCTCTATTTTTGCTAAAGATCCAAAGATGATGTGAAGTATCATTATTCCTAAATCAATATGAAGGATCGAGACACACGACGAGAAGCAATTACTCCCCTAAAGATCATGGAGAAAGACTATCCAAAAAGACCCTAACAAGGTATGAGGATAAATATATCCAAGTCCGAAAAGGAGACGGATCGTTGTATATCAAAATCCAAAGTAAAGATTGAAGAAAAATGATGAAGTTGTGGTCCAATATGAAGAATCTCTCAAAAACGTCAAGTGAAGAAATTCCATATATGTGAAGAGAAGACCATAATTTCGAGAACGTCTTCCCAAGATTTGAAGTATGAAGTACATGTCAAATATCGGTCCGAGAAAAGTCTCAAATCGTGAAACGAGTTATGCCAAGATATGAACTTAAGGAGATACACGAGAAGCCGTTTTAAAAGATTTTGTCCTTCGGCTAACTATTGATCAAATCGTGCTACTTTGCTTTCGGACTAATAACTACTCAAATAAGTCAATATGAATCACTTGTGATCCATGACAAATAGATAAAAAATGCTAGTAACCCATTTCCTTTTATAATAACTAGGATTGCGGGGAGAAAAAGTATTACACAATTTGGACGTATGAGTAGTGTTAGCATTGTGACTTGTACCAACAATGATCTTGTTTTTGCACTTAGCATGGAATGTATGACAATCAAGGATGACGAAGTTTACTCTAAGGGACATTCACTTGTTTCTATTCTTTGACCCTAAAAGTCACTTTGGTGATGAAAATCATACATTATGTCTTTACACATCTTCGTAGTATGTTGCAAGTCTTTCTCTTTTCAATAAAGGTTAATAAAATTGAACTTTGGTGATGCTTAGATACTTTATTCTAGCATTGCGTGAGGGCACGTCAATGGCTTAGTATGGGGGAGTGATGAGATGGCATTTATACATGATCTCATCGTTCTTTTCGGGCTTTAAATGCATAAAAATGTCATAAAATACCATATATATGCTTGTGTTTGTTTACTTGTGTATTTTAGGTATGGATATCGTGAAAAAGACAAAAGATCACAAGTTACAAGGAAAAACGGACACAAGAAACGAAGCCGTACAAAGAACCGGGCCCTAATCATGGAATTCTCAACAAAATACCTTGAAGACTTGAAGACAAACAAGATTGATCCTCATTTATTGAAGAAATGACACTTAAAACCCTTGTATATTAATAATTACAAGTTTGGTCCTTTAAGTTTGTCAAAATTACACAAATGATCCTTCAAAGAAATGGCAAGATTGGTCCCTCAACAATTTCAAATTGTCAATTATGGTCCCTCATCAAGCCAAAGATACAATAAAGACCTTTGAAGATCAAGAATGTCCAAGATCAGCCCTTGAAATATCAAAAATGGCAAAAACAACCCTTGTAACCCTTTTTGGAAAGTTTGTGCCAAAAGTGACAAGTTATGAAACGTTGATACAAAGGAAATGGGCGCTGATGGGTTTTTAAACACAAAAGACAAGAGAAAGAAAGAACAAGGGTTGAAGTTGTGCTATTGAAACATTCAAACGCCCAAAAATGCGCCAAACACATAACACTCCCCTAATTTCGGATCAAACAACTTACTATTCACCTTCATCCACCCAGTTTTACCTTCACTTAAAACAAGGGGTAAATCAAAATTACCCACACCCACGTGTGATTCACACATGCAGAAACAAATCCCACACACAAAACCCTCACTCCCACTACTCCTTGGACCCCACACTCAACATTCTCAGCCAATGAAAACACAACTTGGCCTCCAAGCAAAATGACGTGGCCAAATCAACAACCAAGGATCATTGCTTCATAACAAAGCTGAAATGAACGTCCAAGATGAATTTGAACAGCTCATTCCACCAAAACGTCTAGAAGGACTTAGGGCATTTAGGGAATTTCAATTATAGGGTTTTTGAATAGTGTTTAGCCAGGCATTTGCCTATAAAAGGAGACCTCAACATGTGAGAGTCCCTTTGTTCCAGATTTTAGCTTTTAATCTTTGTAATTCCTTTTTATGAAATAAAGTTTGAATTTCTTAAAATTTTGAGTTCTAATCTGTTATTTATAAAAGTTTGGTGTTTGAGAAGCTAAAATCTGAGTTCCATTATCTTGTTTGAAGGTTTTTGAGGCAAGGTTTTAAGTGATAAAGCTTGTGCATCAAAAATCAGAAAGTTGGCATTATTTTGATCTCACTTTGTGGTTTGTTCATCTTAGCAGCTTGGAAGCTGGTACTTGTTCTGCTAGTACCTAAGCTCAAACAATCCAGGGCCTGGATGTAGGTCTTGGAGGTACACATCCTTCCCCCTTTTCAATTTCTCTTTTATTTTTTTGAAATTTGTGATTATTGCTTGTTTATGGTTGAATCTGTGTTATTGTGGTTGATTATTGTTGATTTGGCTTGGTTTGATGTTATTGAGGTGTTATTGATTTGATTTGTGGGTTGAATCTTCATAAGCCTTTGAAAATTTGTGAAATCAAGTTTTAAAAGGGTGTTTGGGATTACTGCATAAGTTAGATTTGTGGCTTGTTAAGTACTTGTTTGTTGTTTGCAAGTGTTGATATCTGTTTGTTGGGTGATATTGTTCATCTGTTTGCAGGTTTTGAGGTTTTGAACACATTGATTCTTGAATTGGCTATAAAATCTTCATAACTTGGTAAAATTGGCTAGGATTTTGAGGACACCTAGATCTAAGAGTAGGTTAGGGCTAACAAGTGCTAAATCATAGTTAATCACATCAGGGTAGAAGGATTTGAGGCTTGAAATTGGATCAAGTGTCAAGTATATCAGCAAAACTTATTTCTGCATATGTTCATGTTCATCAGTAACTTCTAGTGCTTTAATCTTGCTATTTACTTTGATTCAGTGTTTAATTCTTGATTGCTTTGTGTTTATTTTGAGTTTATATAGCTTGTGTATGCATCCTGTTAAGTTTGGTTGGCTTATTGTGGCTAAATCTGCTTATTAAGTGCTTAACTGCTTATTTTCCTATCTGGTGCATATCTGGTGACTGTTTGGCTTATTGTGGCTTATTGTGTAAACCAATTTGTGATTTTATTGTTGCTATTGACTCCTTGTGATTCACTGATCACAAGGGTGCCTTGTTTCCAATTGAATCAAACCAGAACTCTCAAATAAGCTTGGTCAAATAGTCAAAGCAGTGGGAACTCCTTTCCCCTGCTAGTTACCACTGCTAGTGTTAAATTGGTGTCAGCTTATCAATAAGCTATAATAGCTTATTCCAACCAGCAACAACTTTGTTTTTGTAATAGGTGCTCATATTTTGACCCATTTGTTCATACTGGAGCATTTGGGTGGTTGACTTTAAGGTTTGACTAGAAAACCAACTTCATTGACCTTTTCATAAGTGCTTATTGGCTTATTCTGGCTTATTGGTTATGCTTATTGGATTTTTGTCGATTGATTTTGCTTATTGAGTACATTTGAAAGCTTTTGCAAGTTGAATCAAGTCCTGAGGTGCATTATTTCTCAAAAACGACTATTTTGTCTTTTAGTGAATTTTTGCTTTTCAATTTTCTGGCTTATTGAGTGTGCTTATTGGAAATTTCTTTTGACAGATCTCTTAAGCATCCTAAAAGAGGGTTGTGTGTCAAATTAGAGCTTATGGCATTAGCTTATTGCTTAATGGGCTGAAAAGCCCAATAAGAATAAGCTTTGTGCTTATTAAGCTGTGATAAGCTCACATTCAGCTTTTGGGCCTTTAGAGTTTTGTTCTTAGAATTAAATTTTGAGTCAGATAGGGCTTTTCTAAGTCAATTGGGCCAAGTTTTACTTTTTGGGCCCAAAAGCCCATTTGTGTTGACTGATTTTGGATTTGGCCCATTTGAGGGCCCATTAGGGGTATTTTGGTCTTTTCACTTTGATTTTCTGTTTATTTAGGTAAAAATATACTAGTTTGCAAGTTTTTAGAATTTTTTATAATTTTTGGATTTTTAATATTATTTTAATATTATTTTATTATTATTTTTCAAATTTCACATTTTTCAACTTTTTACATTTTTCTTAGATTTAATACATTAAAATAGGAATTTAGCAACTTTTAGAATAATTTTATCACTTTTAGTTTAATTTTTATAATTATTTTAAGTTTTAATAGTTTTTAAATCATTTTAATTAGTTTTATTTAGTTTAAAAATTTCTAAAAATATTTTTTAATCCTTTTAGGTCATTTTAGAGGTTTACCAATTTAAAATTCTTTGTTTGGGCTTTTTGATAATTTATTTTATTTTTAGGGCTTTAATTAGCATTTAAAAATTGAATATTTAATTAATTAAAAGGTTTGAAAAAATTTTGATTATTGGTAAACTCTTTGTTTATTATTTTTGATTTTTGGTGAATTTTTGGTAATTTTTGGTAATTTTTGGAATTTATTTTTATTTTTGTGATTTTTAAGGTTCTACGTTTTAACTTTCTAGTAGTATTTATGTTTATTTTTACGTCTTCGTCATCCTCTTTTCTCATCCCTTCTAAAACCAATTATTAATCTCAAATCATTACAAATTTTTCACACACATATACCTCCTTGGGAAACGAACTTTCATTTCACACCATTCATTAAGGGTCATTAGTGTTGATTTTCCTAAATTATCACTCGATACTTACCGCTCATTTACCCTCCTTTGTTTTCCTAAACAAGAGGTGTATAATTTTTCCTACAATCAATTTCTACTGCTTATTTGGTTTTAGGTGTTAGTCTGCTTATTCGTTTCCGTATTTGCTTTTTGAATTTTCAGCTTTTGTGCTTATTGTGTTTTCTTAGATTGCTGTCTAGATTGTTGTGCATATAAACAGATTCAATTGGTCTGTTTATTCAAAGTTCCAAAAAAAATAAATAGCAAAAAATATTGTCTGGGGTGGGATTCGATCCCTCGACCTCTCGTACACTAGTCAATAACCCAACCAACTCGTATGAACCTTTATTTGTGTATTGATTTGCTTCATTTATTTAATATAGGTTATTTATTGTTGGGAATAAATCTATGCTTATTTGTTTCCCCTGCTAGTTGATTATTCATACCCCTGCTAGAGTAAGTTCCCCCTGCTAAATAACAAAGGCAGGGGGATCCGTTCCCCTGCTGGAGTCAAAGGCCCTGCTGTCAAGATAAACATGGAATAGATATTTACGCGTTTCAGTTATTATTCCTTAATACTTTCCATAGTTTGTTAGTAGTGATCTTGTACGTGGGTCCTTGCATCTATAAAAGGACTCACTAGGTTAGCATGCAATGTGTGTCTTTCTCATTTTCGTTTTTCATTATTATTACTTTAAGGTGTTGTAAACCCTAATACCACTTTGGGTATTCGTATATCTTTGATATATTAAAGTGCAACGTTTGAATCTCATTTGTTCTTGTGCTAAACATTATATTCCGCATCTTGTTTAGTTACTTTGCTTTGCAAAGTTTCTCTAGTGTTAGATTGAATTCTTTCTCTCTATCACAACCCTTAAACAAGCTATTAAGGTTTAAGATCTGACTTTGGGATCAACAAGTGGTATCAGAGCTTGTTGAGAAACTTTGTCTAAATCAAGAACAAAATCCTCATAGCAAACATGTCTTCAGATTCATCCACAAATAGCAACAACCACAATGCCCTCAAATTACCCATGTTGGATCCTGAAAACTTTGAATTATGGGAATTCAGAATCCAACAATACCTGAAAATGGAACACTATGTTCTCTGGGAGATCATAGAGTTTGGTGATCAATTCAACAAAATGGTGGCAGTTGAAGAAGGCAAGGATGAAGGTGAAAGTTCCAAAGGTAAGGACAAGAAGAAATCTGCTGCCTTATGTGATAAGGAAATACTGGCTAGAAGGCATGATGTCAGGGCTCATAGCTCATTGCTGTTGGCCCTACCTGATAGACATCAACTCAGATTCAGGAAATACAAAACAGCTAAGGAACTATGGGAAGCCATAGGCACAACCTTTGGAGGAAATGAAGCCACAAAGAAGAAGAAGAAGAACCAAATGCTGGATGATTTTGCTTCTTTCAAAGCAATTGGTGATGAATCAATTGGAGCTATTTACAATAGGCTTCAAGACATGGTGGCCCACTTGGAATTCTTTGATATTGAGGTGTCAAAAGAACAGGTGAATACCAGGTTTCTTAACAGCCTCCAGAAAGAATGGTTTGTCTATAAGGCAATCTGGCAGAATAAGGATGATCTGGACAACAAGAATATTGATGATATATACAATAACTTAAAAGTTTTTGAACCTATTGTCAATGAAATGAAGTCAAAAGGGACAATTCCCACCAACTCAAGTGGAATTACTGATTCCCCTGCTAACATGGCATTCATATCACAAAGCAGTGGAATCTCCAAGAACAGTGGAATAGAAGTAGCCCCTGCTACTTATTCCCCTGCTACCAGGTCTGGACCTTCCTATGATGAAGAAAGACCAGCTACATTCAGCCTTGATACTGCATGTGCCTTCATAGCATCTCAAGGTCCACAAGGATCTACAGTGCTACATGAAGATCTGAATCAAATCAGTAAGCAAGCATTAGAAGAATTGGATATCAAGTGGAATATGGCTTTGCTAAGCATGAGAGCCAACAGGTTCCATAAGAAGTATGGCAAGAAGATCACAATTAATCCATCTGATGTGGCTGGGTTTGATAAAGGAAAAGTTGAATGCTACAATTGTGGCAAGAAGGGTCATTTTGCCAGGGAATGCAGAGGACCTAAGTCTGGAAATAGCCATAGAAAGGATGAGGATTCTGGTGCTAAAGCTATGGTAGCAATGCAGGGGATAGATGGAGCTAATGGATGGGACTGGAGTGCTATGACAGAAAGTGTGGAAAGAAACCAAGCTTTGGTGGCTGAGGAAAAGGAAGAAGACTTTGCACTTATGGCCATGTCAAGTTCTAGCTCTGACAATGAGGTATATGATGACTCATACTGTACTAAAGCTTGTAGGAAAAATACTGAATCTTTGAATGATCAAATCAGAAAGGTAAAAGCTGACTATATAAATTGTGATAATGATCTTGATAACTACAAACGTGCTTTAGAACAACTAGAGTCCACCATAAGAGAGTATAGGCAAAGGGAAAGTGAATATAGGGATCACATTGTGATTCTAGAAAGAGATGCCAAGGAGAATAACCAATCTATAAATGTTTTAACTGCTGAACTTGAAATTTTTAAAGCTAACCAAAAGATAGATGAGGAAACTGTTGAAAAATTTAGAAAAGCTTCAAAAGATTTAACCAAGGCATTTGAAATTGGTCAATCTCCTAAGGACAAAACAGGGTTTGGAATTAAGAACATGAATGCTACTATACCCCCACCCCCTGCTAATATCCATGCTCCCTATCCTAGAAAAGACTTGTCATGGACTGGTCTCCCTTGTTTTGAAAAACAGGATGACATTGAGTTTGACTTGAGTGCTTATATACCTAATAATCCTGATACAGAAGAGTCTCTAGTTAAAACTAGTGTCATTAGGGATATTAAACAGGAACAGGTTGGCTTAAAGAAAATTGACAACCCTGTTAAATTTTCAAAAGAAGGAAGTTCTAGCAGCAATTCAAACTCTAAGAGCAGGGCTAGACCACAGTCTTCTAAACCTATCATTAAATATGCTGGTATGTACAGGAATGTCAGAGGTAATCAAAGGAATTGGAATGACCAAAAGTCTCATCAGTTAGGAAAAGACTTTGTGATCAATACCAAGCCCTGCTTCACATGTGGCAGTTTTGAACACACTTATCAAGAGTGTAAGGCACCAATGGAGATGGTGGCTGCAAATCCCCTAAAGGATATGCAACCTAGAGCCATTCTTCTAAATGCAGGGGCAAAATCCTTTTCCCCTGCCAAGTATGTTGCCCCTGCCTTGAGAAATAGAGTTGCTGAGAAATATGTTGCTCCAGCCCTTAGAAAGGAAAATGATGTTCACCCAAAGCCCAACACTTATGTGACTACCCCAACACCTTTTACTGCAAATAAAACTGGCCCAAGACCTTACCAACACATGAATAGAGGCCAAAACAAAAGGTGGGTTCCCTCTGCCAAGCATAAGGATTCCCCTGCTAAAACTGGGGTATCCCCTGCTAGAAGAGGTGTGCATTCTAGGAACATGGGAAGATGGGGAAAAGCTGTGAAAGCCTCAGCTCGTTGGGTTTGGGCACCCAAAAGGGGTACTCAATCTAATGGTGTATCTCTAGTCTTTGATAAGCTATCTTACATTGATACACGAGGTAGATCCAAGTCTGTAATGGCTTGGGTCCCCAAGAAAAACTAATTTGTTTTTCCTTTTGCAGGTGACAAAGAAGACAAAGGATGATAGAGCATACTGGGACAGTGGATGCTCAAGAAGTATGACTGGACACAAAGCTTACTTGTCTAACTTTGTACCCCTGCATGACAATGATGGTGTTTCTTTTGGAGATGGGCATGGAACTATAACAGGAAAAGGAACTATTGTCACCAATGGGATGACTTTTGACAATGTGTATTTGGTGAAGGAGCTCAAGTATAATCTCTTCAGTGTGTCACAGATGACTGATAACAAGAATTTTGTCTTGTTTACTGACACTGAATGCTTGGTATTAGGAAAGGAGTTTGTCTTGCCACAAGACACTCCAATTGTTCTCAGAACACCAAGACAGAAGAACATGTACACAATTGATCTCAAGGACATCTCTCTCCAAGACAATGAAACATGTTTCATTGCCAAAGCTTCAGCAGATGAATGTAAGAAACGGCATAGAAGACTTGGTCATCTCAATTTCAAGAACATGAACAAACTGGTAAAGCATAATCTGGTTCATGGTCTTCCTTCCAAGTCTTTTGTCACTGAACATACTTGTGCAGCATGTCTGAAAGGGAAGCAACACAGAGCATCTTGCAAGTCAAAAACAAGTATGTCCACCACCAAGCCATTGGAACTATTGCATATGGATCTTTTTGGTCCTACTTCTGTGGCAAGTATAATGAAGAAATGGTACTGCCTAGTAATTACTGATGATTTTTCAAGATTTACATGGACATTCTTCCTATTTGAAAAGAGTGACACTGCTGATGTCCTCATTGGGTTCATCAATCAAATTGAACTATCAAAAAGCATGAAGGTAGTTACCATAAGATCAGACAATGGCGGTGAGTTCAGAAATCACAAGCTGGATTCTTTCTGCATAAACAAAGGCATCAAGAGGCAATTTAGCATTGCTAGAACACCTCAACAGAATGGAGCAGCAGAAAGAAGGAATAGGACACTCATTGAAGCTGCAAGAACTATGCTGTCTGATTCCAAACTTCCAGTTATTTTTTGGGCTGAAGCTGTATCCACTGCTTGCTATGTGCAAAACAGGGCCTTGGTGGTCAAGGCACACAACAAGACCCCTTATCAGCTGTTTAATGGAAGACCTCCCTTAATTGACTTTTTCAGACCTTTTGGGTGTCATGTTATCATCTTGAACACCATTGACAATCTTGGTAAGTTTAGTGAAAAGGGTGATGATGGATATTTTGTGGGTTACTCTTTAAACAGCAAGGGATATAGGGTCTTCAACAAGAAGACAAGCAAAATCACAGAAAATCTTCATGTGAACTTTCTTGAAGACAAACCTGAAGATGTTCAAACAGGTCCTGATTGGTTCTTTGATATAGATGTACTTTCTAAGTCCATGAATTATGTACCTGTTGTCTTGCAGAACACTAACATTTCAGGTACTCAAGAAACAATTGCTGCTGAGAAGTCACCTCTGAGGTACATGAATGTACCCTCATTGTTTCCTAGTGAAGCTGATAAACAAGAAGATAACTCTGCTTCAGGAAAAGAACAGCCAATCTCATCCCCTGCTATGTCTGAAGGCAGTGGAATGGCTGAAAGCAGTGGAATCCTGGATTCCCCTGCTAGAGGAATTGATTCCTCTCTCACAAAGGACCATGACGCTAATGAGACTTCTGATGCAGAAAGAGAATCTCCACTCATCTCATCATCTACACCCATAAATGATGGTCCTATCATATCCAGCAGTGGAAGCAGAATCATCAGGAGTGGAGGTCCTAGTTATTCAGAGCTTCATTCTGCTCACAAGCACCCATCTTTAGGTCATGCTGTCACATTTGGAAGTTCCTTTGAGGACTTCTTTCCTAATCAAAACAGCCCCATCAATTCTGATTTGGAAGAAGATGAAACAGAAGTCATCATGCAGCCTACCTATAGAATTAATAAAGATCATCATATCTCACAGATTATTGGTGATCCTGAAGCTCCAAGACATACAAGGTATACAGCAAAGGAGCACAGCTTCATTGCTAACATCACCATGAAGTTCAATCATGACAACATGCAATGTTGTCTGTTTACTGCATTTTTGTCACAAGAAGAGCCAAAGAAGATTTTTCAAGCTTTAAATGACCCAAGCTGGGTTGAAGCTATGCAAGAGGAGCTCTTACAATTTGACATACAAGAGGTTTGGATTCTGGTTGATTGTCCCAAATGGGCAAGGCCTATTGGGACCAAGTGGGTGCTCAGAAACAAAAAGGATGAAAGGGGAATAGTTGTCAGGAACAAGGCAAGATTAGTAGCACAAGGGTATACTCAGGAAGAAGGGATTGATTATGAAGAGGTGTTTGCTCCAGTAGCAAGGATTGAAGCTATTAGATTATTCCTTGCTTATGCCTCATTCATGGACTTCACTGTTTTTCAGATGGATGTGAAAAGTGCATTCTTATATGGAACCATTGATGAAGAAGTCTATGTCATGCAACCACCAGGGTTTGAAGATCCAGAACATCCTGACAAGGTATACAAAGTGAAAAAGGCCATGTATGGCCTTCACCAAGCTCCCAGAGCCTGGTATGGTACTCTTTCCAAATATCTCCTAGACAATGGATTCATCAGGGGGAAGATTCATCAGACCCTGTTTACAAAGAAACAAAAGGGTGACCTTCTGCTAGTACAAGTCTATGTGGATGACATCATCTTTGGATCAACTAACTCCATGCTTAGCAAAGAGTTTGCCAAATTGATGCAGGATAAGTTTCAAATGAGTGCTATGGGAGAACTAAACTTCTTTTTGGGGTTACAAGTTCAGCAGCGGAAAGATGGGATATTTATCTCACAAGACAAATATGTAGCTGAGATTGTAAAGAAGTTTGGCATGTCTGATGGGAAGAAGGTATCCACTCCCATGGACAAGGATCATCCATGGGGCAAGGATGGTCCTGGCAAGCCTATTGATGTCAGGAATTACAGGTCCATGATTGGGTCTCTTATGTATCTCACTGCTTCAAGACCTGACATCATGTTTGCTGTATGCTTATGTGTAAGATACCAAGTGTCACCAACAGAGTGTCACTTATTTGCTGTGAAAAGGATCTTTAGGTATCTCAAATGTCATCCCACCCTAGGACTCTGGTATCCAAAGGAGTCACCATTTGAGCTGATAGCCTATTCAGATAGTGATTATGCTGGTGACAACAATGATAGGAAGTCTACAACAGGGGGATGCCAATTTTTGGGGAGCATGCTTATGTCTTGGCAATGTAAGAAGCAGACTATCATGGCAACATCCACAACTGAAGCTGAGTATGTAGCAGCTGCTGCATGCTGTGGTCAAGTTCTTTGGGTGCAAAATCAATTACTTGATTATGGGTACAACTTTCTTAAAACCAAGATATTTATTGACAACAACAGCACTATTTGCATCATAAAGAACCCTGTTTTTCATAGTAAAACCAAACACATTGAAATTAGACATCACTTTATCAGAGATTGTTTTGAAAAAGGACTGATTGTCCCTGAGAAAATTGATACAGAACTTAATGTTTCTGATCTTTTAACAAAAGCTTTTGAGGTAGGGAGGTTTCAGTATCTGGTTGCAGGTATTGGAATGGTTACTCCTTAAAATCTGATGTCTATTTGTGTTATGTGTAATCAGGGTTACTACATTGCTGTTGTTGTATAATTGTTAGTCAATTTTACCATTTTTTCATTCCACTGCTTTTTAACACTGATTCCCCTGCTTGGGGTTTATTCCCCTGCCAAGAGAATTTTTCTCTTAAGCATGGTGTGTTCTGTTTACAAAAGTGGTTTTATGTGGTTTTAGACTAACAATGCAGAGGTTCATATTGGTGCATACTACTCTCCTTGGTGGATCAGGTATATACTCTATGTTTCAGGGGAGGTTAGGTCAAACCTTTAGGATTCAGGGTATTCTTAGAATGCTCATATATGATCTTAGATCATATCCATTGGTGAGTGGGGGTTCAGGGTAATGATGACCTGCTGCACAGCTTGTCTAAACTCTGAAACCTTGAGGCACTGTAGTGTGTGTTTGCATTTCTTTATTCAAGCAGCTTGCTGTTCAAAATATAGATGTGTGGCACACATTGCCAAGACTAACTGACCATAGGTAAGGGACAAGGTTGGGATGGTGACTGGGGTATGCATGATTTCTTGAGATTACCTGGTGTAGGGGGACTTATGTATTAACTTTTTGTATTGGGACCATTACTGAATAGAGGACTCTTGAGATTCTATGTATCTATCTTGTGTATACAAGTGTGTCCATTAGAGCAGAGCTAGTTAGCATTAGTCCCTTCATGACTAGTTTAATACCCCTAGGAAAGTTTCCCCTGCTTTTACTTTTTATTCCCCTGCCTTCACAACATTCCCCTGTTTGACCGTTGACCGACAATACCGTTACCCTGTTCATAGCCGTTGGGCCTGCTTGCTTAAATTTTGGTTAGGGAATTTTTTATTCTTTTTAAAAGATATTTAAGGCGCTTTCTTAGCTGATTGGTAATCTTTTCCTTCTATTTCAAATATATTAATTTTTTATCAAGATTTATTCCTGATATTTTTGGAATTTGAAAATTTTGGTCCAATCACAGCTCTTCAATTCGCCTATATAAACTTAATTCCCTTTACCAGCAGGTCCACAAATCTCTTTCGACCTAATCCCACTTACCTCCCATCTCTATAAACCTTTAAACTATTTTTCAAATTCATCATGACTCTGAAAATTGCTCCTAATCATAACCAAATTGCTTTGCTTCATGATGAACCAGCCGAGTTTGCTGAGGCCGTGGCCTTTCTAAAGTCCTCGTACTTCAAAGTGGCCCTTCTCAGCAATCCTCGCATTTATACCTCACACATTCAACAGTTCTGGTCTAAAGCCATGACCAAAACAGTGAATGGAGAGGTCATAATACAAAGCACAGTTGATGGTCATTCCAAGGTAATATCACTTGCCTCCATTAGGGAGAATCTTCTCCTTGATGATGAGGATGGAATAACCAACTTTTCTGAGGCTGAAATTTTTGAAGGTCTTGAAAAATTGGGGTATAAACTTTCTGAAAATCAAAAATTAAAGTTTGCTAAAGGCCAGTTTGCCCCTCATTAGAAACTTTTGATTCATACTATTATGCAATGTTTATCACCCAAAACCACTGCTTTTAATGAAGTTGGTAGTGAAATAGCTTCTGCCCTGATCTGCTTTGCAACAGGAAGGAAGTATTGTTTTTCTCAAATGATTTTTAAGGGTATGGTGAAAAATGTTTCAAGCACCTCAAAGTTTTGTATGTATCCAAGGTTTATAGAAGTTTTGCTGAATATGAGTGATCATGGTCCCATTACACACAGAAACTATTTTTCAGCAACCAAACACACAACCAAACTTTTCACCACATTACTTGCACCATCACCTTTGTTCTCTGGCAGAAATATTCCATTCACTTCAATCATGCTAGACCAAATCAGACGGGAAGAAGCCAAACATCAAACAGCCATAAATCCACCTGCTGAATCCCCTGCCAAGAACCTACCACCTGCTGATCCACACCAAGAAAGGCGTTCCAAATCCAGGTTTGCCAGGTCTCCCTTGCCTGGTGAATCTTCACAAGCAGCAGAGAGGAGAGTCTCCAAGAGTTTGGAGCAACCTGGGGGTTTGGCTGCCACTACTGTCTCATCCTCAAGGGGTGAGCAGGATAGTGACACCATCAATAAGTCCTCTCCCCCACTCCATGATATCCAACAAGGGGAGAAATTCCCTTCTAGGATTGAGAGCAGTATGAAACCTTTGACAAACTTAGAATTGACGAAAATGTGCATGAGCCTGAAAAGGCAGAATGCACAACTTGTACAAGATGTCAAAAAGCAAGGTCTGGTTATCTCTCATCTAGAAACCAGACTTGCTACTCTTGAGGGGAGGAGAAAGCCCAGACTGATTCTTTCCACAGATGAGGATGCTTCCAAAGGGGAGGAAATTCCAACCAAAGAAGGATCTACTGAGTATTATTCATATCCTGGTATGGAGCATGGAAAGATAAAAAGTGCTAAGGAAGGAATGGAGAAAGAAAGTGCTGATAAAGGAAGTGACAAGGGGAGTGCAACCAAAGACATTGCTCAAACATTGCTCACTATGGGCAATCAAGAAGAAGCCCCTGCTTCCAAAGTTTCCCCTGCCATTGCTGATCCCACTGCTGTAAGTTTATCCCCTGCTAAAAACATAACTCAAACATTTGTTAGGAAGAACAGAAAGCAACCAGCTCAGAAGGGGATAACAATCAAAGAACCTGCAACTAAAGCAAAACCAGCACCAGCAGTGGATCCAAAAGACAAAGGAAAAGGAATCATGGTGCAACAGCCCAAGAGAAAATTCAAGTATCTGACTCCTGAACAGCAAAGGGAACAAGAGGCACATGATGCACAAGTAGCTCTCAGGCTACAACAAGAGGAGATGGATATACAGGATCAAAGAATGGAGAAGATGAGGCCCAAAGAAATGCTCAAGCAGGTTGAGATTATGCATAGGGAACTAGATGAGAGGGTACCTCATGTTGAAGAATTTCTTGATCAATGGGAGAAGGAGTTGAAAAATGCTCCTTTAGAAGAAAGGTATGAGTTGACTTGCCTTGTTTACAAATATCAAACTGAATATCTGGAAAGAAGGGCAATGCAAATTCAGAGTGAGAAGTATAGAACTTCAGAGAAAGGGCAGCTTGATCACTACAAACTTCTGCTTAAAAGGCACAGAAAGTGGAAGGATGGTGACTTCACAGATATGAGCTTTGAAGCCATAAAGAGAGCAGTCAGACCAGTTCTAAAGTTGTATGATGTGGAGGATTGGATGACTATCAACACTCCTGAGGAAGCTGAGTATCTTAGGAGACAAAGTGAAGTGCTACAGAAAGCTAGAGCAACAAAGAAAAGAAAAGCTGGAGAGACCACACAAGCAGGTGCATCATCCCCAGCAGGGGAATCACACCAAGCAGGTGAAAGTCTTCCAGAAGTACTTGAGAAGTCAGTACTTAATGCACAAAGGGCAGCAAAGAGACTCAAGAGAATGGAGCAAGTGGGCATAATCACTAAAGAGTCTCAAGGGCCATCAAATGATGAAATTGACAAACAGCTGATTTTACAGGAAAATGATGAAATCTCACCTAGTGAACTTGGAAAGAAGTTTGCTATCATAGAGTATGCTGTTTATGAACACAGAGGGAGAACTTGGTGGAAGCTTACAAGGGCTGACAATACAGCACAGACTTTTCTAAGCCTAGATGTCATGTTTCAAATTTTGGATAGTGAAGACTTAGAAGATCTGTGGAAAATATTAAAGAAGACGTTTGCTGCAAAACCTCCTACCATGGATGGTGTTGAGAAGGATTGGGTAATCTGGGAGTGCATGCATAGAATGTATGAGCATGAATTATTTGATCCTCTATTTGATGCAGTGAATAAAGGAGATTTGGTGTATTGGAAGCTGTTTACCAATTCTGGGGTTTATGAGGTAGTAATGGAAGGTGTGAGTGTTTATTTACTCAATCACAGGTATTATCCTTTCTCTCAGGAAACCTTGAAGAAGTTAGCACAGGCTAAGTTAATTGTTGATGCCAAAAAGCCTGTTGCTTATGATCTGGTAAGAATGGTTCATAGTCAGATTTGGCCAGAGAGTTTGTAAGCATCCTCATCAACTAGCATTTATTCAGAAACTTGTCTTTAGGGGAAAGCACAAGTTTAGGGGAGGATTGTTGGGAATAAATCTATGCTTATTTGTTTCCCCTGCTAGTTGATTATTCATACCCCTGCTAGAGTAAGTTCCCCCTGCTAAATAACAAAGGCAGGGGGATCCGTTCCCCTGCTGGAGTCAAAGGCCCTGCTGTCAAGATAAACATGGAATAGATATTTACGCGTTTCAGTTATTATTCCTTAATACTTTCCATAGTTTGTTAGTAGTGATCTTGTACGTGGGTCCTTGCATCTATAAAAGGACTCACTAGGTTAGCATGCAATGTGTGTCTTTCTCATTTTCGTTTTTCATTATTATTACTTTAAGGTTTTGTAAACCCTAATACCACTTTGGGTATTCGTATATCTTTGATATATTAAAGTGCAACGTTTGAATCTCATTTGTTCTTGTGCTAAACATTATATTCCGCATCTTGTTTAGTTACTTTGCTTTGCAAAGTTTCTCTAGTGTTAGATTGAATTCTTTCTCTCTATCACAACCCTTAAACAAGCTATTAAGGTTTAAGATCTGACTTTGGGATCAACATTTATTACTGCCAGTTTATATTAAATAGATTAATACATGTTTTTTTTAAGTTTATTTTAATTAAAAAGTTTTAGATTAATTTTCTTCAATTTAGTTTAAAAAAAAAGATATAAAAGATATATTTTAATTTTAATTACTTTTATAAATTTAAATTAGTTTTAAATTAACTTTTATTTAAAATAGTTCTCTTTTATGTTTTTAAATTTAGTTTTAAAAATTAGTTTTCCATTTAGTTTTACTTAAAAATAGATTTTATTTTAGTTTTCAATTAAATTAGTTTTGTTTTAAAATAGTTTTCATTAAAAAATCTTTATTTTAGTTTTTAAAAATTAGATTTAAAGTTTTAATTTTATAAATTAGTTTTTTTTACATTAGTTTAAAAATTAGTTTATTTCAATTAGATTAAATAGGTTTTATTATTAGATAGATTTTAGTTAAAATACCAAAAAAAATTATTCACCAAAAACAAATCAAGTTTTACGTTTTAATCGGAAATCAAATTCGAGTGAGTTGAGGAAAAACGAAAATAGATCTTAAAAGAGCATACAAAATCTCTTTATTATTATTCATAACATAATTCCGTATCATTCATTTCATACTTTTATTAGACTCAATTCTTTCACAAATGTTTTCTTGAAAGTAAAATAAAATGGGTTTAGGATAATTACCGGATGAGATGAATCAATGAACGAACAAACACACACACCCTTGTAAGATTCAAGATCGAGAACAACTTTTTCTCCCCCTTTCTTCCTTTTAGGCCGGCGACAAACACATAGAACCTTGGGTTTTCTGTTTGTTTCGTGTTTTGTTGAAAATGAGAGAAAAACAAACGTATGGTTGTATTTAGTTCCTTTATTGGACTGGACCTTGGGCCTTTATAAGTCTTGTAAGATTTAATATTAACCTAAATTCCATTTATTATTTAGTTCGTGTTTTAACATATATTCTTGTGCGTTTCTTAGGTTCGTGATTTTAATTTCTGTGATATACTTGTCATGTCTTATCATTATACGTAATACTTGTCGTGAATTAATTATATACTTTTCCTGTTGTAATTGAAATATACGTTATTACCTGTCGTGAATATATGATTTTTAATTCCATGTCATATCTCGTCATGCCGCATTTAATATACGTAGTTACTTGCCGTGAATAAATTAAATAATAAAAGTTTTAATTTAATGGTATTTTAAGCGGGTTTCACAACTCTTCGCCTCTAAAAAGAATAATTCGTCCTCAAATTAGAAACATGATGTGGCTGAAAAGAACATACTCGGATCATGGAAGGAAATGAGGATAAGAAGTCCGGGTCGACTCCTCGGTTTCCCAAGTGGCTTCCCGCTCGGGATGGTTCCTCGCAAGGACCGGGACGAAAGGAAAAGTCTTGTTCCTCATGTCCCGATCTTGAAGATTAGAATAGATTCTGGTTACTCAACGTAAGATTGATCCTCGTGAATCTGATCGAGTGGATACGTGGTAACGTGCATATGATGGTACTTGTACCCTCTGAGCAATGATACGAGAGACATATTGTGAACGTGGTACGTGAACATTTGTGAACGTGATATGTGAACAATTCTGAACATGACACGTGAACAATGGTGAGCGTGATATGTGAAACATATGGTGAGCATGGTACGTGAAACATATTGTGAACGTGTAATAATTGAGGAGGTAATGCCAAACGATACGAGACAAGACGTGAAATCTGACGTGAAACGTCTGTCTAAGGATGGAAAGTTATGTTAAACTTGAGTCTGGTTCCCCAAGCTTTCTATGACCCTTTCTAGAATGAGACGTGGAACGTGAATCGTGAAATGGAACGAGAACATGAACGCGAACAAGGCCGTGAACGCGAACGTGAGACGTGAATCGTGAGGGGAATAAGAACATGAACGTGAACAAAGTCATGAACATGAACATGGAAGTGAGCGTGAATGTGAACGTGAACGTTAACGTAAATCTCTATCTAAACTGGTCGCTGATGGAGTACCGTGTAATCGTACGATCGCCTGCTAAAAATTTCTGCTAATATGCTAACTACGTAATCCTTGCAGATAGAAGAAAACGTGCAAACTAAGTCAAATAGTGGACACCGACCCAGATAACATCATGCTTCCTCTGAGTATGTGTTAGTCTGGTAACAAAATCTACGGAGATCTTGTCCCACTTCCATTCAGAAATTTCTAATGGCTGTAATAAACCACTAGCACACTGGTGTTCTATCTTAACCTGTTGGCAAGTTAGACACTTAGATACGAAAGTAGCTAAATCTTGTTTCATACCGCTTTCCCCAATCATGTTGCTTGAGGTCATGATACATTTTTGTGGAATCCGGATGGATAGAAAATGGAGAACTATCAGTCTCGGTCAATAAGACATCTCTTAGCGTAGGATCCTATGGAACACATAGTCTAGTGTAGGATTCTCTCCCTTACGCGTAAGCTTAGTCATGGTAAAGCTAACCGTGAGAAACTTTTAACAATTCTGTGGTAGTAACCAACTAAATCCAGAAAACCACGTACTTCAGTAACAAACGTCGGTCTTGGACATTTGGTGATAGCCTCCACCTTCGCCGGATCCATGGTAATCCCTTCTGCTGAAAAAATGTGGCCCAGAAATGCCACTTTACTCAACCAGAACTCACATTTGGAAAACTTAGCATACAATTTTTCCTATCGAAGAATCTACAGTACTGTGTGAAGATGATCCTCGTATTCTTCTCTAGACTTTGAGAAGATCAGGATGTCATCAATGAACACTATAACAAATTTGTCTAAGAATTCATGGAAAACTCGATTCATCAAGTCCATATATACAGCTGGAGCATTCGTAAGACCAAAAGGCATAACCACGAATTCATAATGACCATAACGTGTGTGAAAAGCAGTCTTGGAAATGTCATACTCTTTCACTCGCAATTGATGGTAGCCTGATCGTAAATTGATATTGGAAAAGTGCTTAGCACCCAGTAGTTGATCAAACAAGTCATCAATACGTAGAAAGGAATAATGATTACGAATGGTGATCTTGTTCAATTCACGATAGTCGATACATAATCTCATGCTACCGTCCTTCTTCTTAACAAACAGAACCGGTGCACCCCATAGTGATACACTCGGGCGAATAAAACCTCGTTCCAACAATTCTTGTAGCTGATACTTTAATTCCTTTAACTCAATGGGAGCCATGTGATAAGGAGCCTTAGAGACAGGTTTCGCTCCCGGAACAAGTTCAATTCCAAACTCAACCTCGTGGATAGGAGGTATTCCCGGAAGCTCTTCTGGAAATACATCTGGAAACTCGGAAATAATTGGCTAATCATGAATAGAGGAACTTCAGAAGTCGTGTCATGAATGGTAGCTAGAAAATCTTGGCAGCCATGGGATAATAAAGCCTCGTGCTTATAAAGCAGAAATAATTTGTACATATTTTCCTAGTAGGAAACCATGATGAATGTATTTAGGAGCTTAAATATCGCCGAATATGACCCGATATGAATGGCAATCAATCGTAGCGTGATGTGCTGCTAACCAATCCATACCCAGAATCATATCGAATTCACACATGTCCAAGGGAAATCCGTTAACAAGACGAATCTTGTCATAAAACTATAAGGAAAGCCTTTATACACATGGGTGATACGAACGGAGTCTTTCATGGGCGTGGATATATGAAATATATGATCAAGAATAAAGGTGCCGTATGAATACATGAAGTGAACGTGGCAGATCTCACTGAATGTGTTTCGCCCGTATCAAACAGAGCGAACGCTACATGTCCAAACAAGAACAATACGCCAGTGATGGTACCTAAAATTTTAGTGGCCTGATCCATACGTGGTACAACAGGATGGGTATACCCCTTGGAGGGTACCCTAAGTTACTGAGGGTCTGGTTCAAAAGATACAGTGAGTCATGTGTCTTGACTCGTGCCTTGAGAAAATATACGTGTGACATGTGTCTTGACTGGTGTCTTGATAAGGAGTGTTGGGACTTATATATCTTGAGTTGATATGACAAAAGAAGATGAAGGACTTAATAATAAATAGTTAGCTTAGTAAGTAAGCTAGGGTTGTGATGTAACCCTAGTACCTCTATTATATAAAGAGGATTAGGCACACATGGTTATTCATTCATTCATATACAATGTAAACTAAAGGTGTGTGTGCGTTCTCCTGGTGTCAAGCCTATTAGGCACCAGGAGTAGTAGTAGCTTATTAGTATTTTATGAATAAGAAAGCCTTGTTCATAACTTTGATTATGTTTGTTATTGTGTTCCGCTGTGCTTACAATCATTGTTATCATATCCTAGATGAGTCTAGATCCTAAGACTCAACAAGTGGTATCAGAGCTTGTTGGCTCTCGATCTGGTTGATCTACAAGGTTTTCATGTTATCGTATATTCTGTTTTTATAATAAAGTTGCTAATCTAGGGTTTCTCCCAACAAACCCTAGATGGTTGTTGCTGCTGTTCATATGATGTTGCTACTGGTTCTTTAATGTTCATACTGGTTGTGGGGAGTTGATTCTTGAATCAACAATGAACCCCGTATGATCATGATGACTGTTCAGAATGATGGTTTCATGACAGATTTGATGTCACTAATGCAAACCCTAATTCTGGATCACATCCTCATTGCTGATGGTGATGATGTTTCTGCTAGCTTTGGTGAGTTGATCGTTGATCAATGATGAACCCTAGCAGGACTGAAAATACTCGCTGCCAAGATTCAAGCCATTACAAAAGGACGATGTGATATTCATTGTTGCTATTACGATTGTGATTCATTCTTAGGTTTCATGTATATGAAACCCTAGGTGGTCGATTGCTGTTGTTCATTATTCTTAGGGTTTATACTTTTAAAACCCCATATTTGTTCTTGTATTCAGCATATACAGTTAACAGCAGCAGCATGGGTTCTCGTCTTACATAAATTGCAGATCTTTGTTGTCGTTGGTAGAAGGACATGAAGTGTATGCAAGTATGTATCTAATTGTCGTGGATATATACTTTGGTTTGGAATGGTGAAGCAAGGACGAAAAGATGTACTACGATTGCATAAGAGATGTTGCTATGATAAGTACTGATTCTAGTCTGTTTCAAGAGATAAAGTGGTCCCTGTTGACATTGGTACAAAGCATACATATGGTTGTTTTGTGAATGGCTACACGTCAGGAAGAAAGTGATAGCTGTGGTTTGGAGTATTGTTCACATGGAGACACGAATTTCGTGTCTGCTGGACGTGTGTGCAAAAGGACGCGTGCTGATCTTCATGGGCTGTTCTTGGAAGCAGTTATGTTCAAACACGTATTGGGTTAGGGGTGGTGGGTTTGAACACCTCTCATTCGTGGGGCACAGATGCTGATTTCTTTTGGATCGACTCCCAATACTAAAAGAATATATGCTACGAGTATTATGGGCTATGATTATTATTCAACGTGATACATGGGATGGAAACAGTCAAGATGTGTGGATTAGTTGTGAAACCAGTTATTGACTCCTGATTTTTCGAGATCTCTCATGTATCTTTGAATATGGCAGTTTAGAAGAAAGTAATGTTGCATGCTTTTCGGATGTATCCACGTGAAAAGGTCAAACGCATGGTTTGAGCTATTTTCGGATGATTCTTGGTGCTAATATGGTATGTGAATATTATTTTCATAAAGACGTGAGATATTATTGGCACACATTATTTGATTGACAATGCCAATAAATGAAAACGTGTATGACCTACAATATGAGAAGTGAATATGTTATGCAAGGAACTTCCTAATTTATTGGGATTTTGTTTGTTTACGTATAAAGTTCTCATATTTGTAAGGTATTATATTTGACATTCCTTGTACAAACTTATGAGGTCCTGATTTTTAGAATGGCAAAGGCGTGTGGTCTTTTAATTTGGCTAATCAGTCGTGGGATTCACACACGTCTATAATGGGCATGTGGTTTGGGCCTATTGAATACAAGGGTGCAAGGTTACTTTCAAATACGGGTCATATATAAGTTTTATTCTTGAGAGCAACGATTCGCAACAGAATTAGTGCCCACAGTGTGTCGCTAAGCTAATGGAGGAATATGTGTTCGAGTTTAACGACACCTTTGGCGACAGTGTGGTGACAGCATGAAAAAAAAGATGAAAAAAAAGAAGGGTTTTTGAGATGCTCCTGGTCAGCTATTTCTTGCTACTGGTCGGTTCCTCCTGGTCGATTCCTACTGGTCGGTTCCTCCTGGTTGGTTCCTACTGGTTGTTTGCTCCTGGTCGTTCCTACTGGTGATCTTGAACAATGAAGAGGTATATGGTTCGTTTCGAAAATTCAGTTTATGTTATAATTCTTGATTGGAACAGTTACACGCTCTTTTACAAATATTTGGGGGGCATATGATACCATACAGTTCATGATATAATCATCACAAAATTAGCATGATCATAAGCATCGAGTGGTTTCTGGTTGATCCGTCAGAGCTCACTGAGACTATCGGCCATTGCATGTGATCGCCATGCATATATTGATTACAAGAATTATACAAAGACATTTTATTACATGTTATTGTAATAAGCATGTCTTTTTCACACTGAATGAGTGGAAGATCCATACTACTGAGTTCCAGATGCAAGAGATGGTTAGCTTATGGTTCCTACTGGTGAGTTATGGTTTCTTGACGAAGGCAGTTGATTATTGCTTATTTGATGTTGGAATTGATTTTCACAAACTTGTTATCTTCTTATATCTCAATTAGGTGAGCAATACACCTTGTCTTTGGACTAAATATATTGTTACAGCTTACAACTGGCTCATAGTTGTGAAGGTTACCAGTTCCCATATACCAAAAACTGTTGGTGAGCAATACACCTTATCGTTGGATTAAATATATTGTTATAGCTAACAGCTGGCTTATAGTTGTGGGGGTTCTCAGTCCCATGTAATAAAAACTGAGATGATATAAGACACAAGTTTAAGATATTTCACTTCTTCATAAAATTTCTTATACTTGATTTTCTTCATCAGTGATCACTCCAAGGAAGCCTACTGGATTCGACATGCACTTCTTAAGGGGAAGACGATCCTTTTTGAGTTGATGTGACAAAAAAGGGAAGAACGCATGGATCGAGGGGAAGCTTAGCCTTCATCTATATTAGCTTCAGGGGAAGCTCGTGCTTACTGGTTTTGTCAAATCAACTAGGGGAAGATTGTTGGGACTTATATATCTTGAGTTGATATGACAAAAGAAGATGAAGGACATAATAATAAATAGTTAGCTTAGTAAGTAAGCTAGGGTTGTGATGTAACCCTAGTACCTCTATTATATAAAGAGGATTAGGAACACATGGTTATTCATTCATTCATATACAATGTAAACTAAAGGTGTGTGTGCGTTCTCCTGGTGTCAAGCCTATTAGGCACCAGGAGTAGTAGTAGCTTATTAGTATTTTATGAATAAGAAAGCCTTGTTCATAACTTTGATTGTGTTTGTTATTGTGTTCCGCTGTGCTTACAATCATTGTTATCATATCCCAGATGAGTCTAGATCCTAAGACTCAACAAGGAGGCTGTTATGTCATAATCATGGCGTGTCATCAAAGCATCATAAAGGCATAACGTCATAAAGACATAAAAGACCAACAGGAAAGCCAGAATCAAACATAAGCTCCCAACATAAGCTCAACATAAATGTAAATAAAGGAAGTCTAAAGGACAAAACATATGTCAAACCAAAGCATAAGTATTAAAATGCATAAATGGAAGGAGACTAAGGTAGCTCTCATCCTAAGCACATACTCTCAATGCCCAAATCTTGTCGTTCGGTACCTGTCGTATGAGACATGAAAAGGAGATACGGCTGAGAAATGCGCTCTGTGAACGGATATAAAGACATGATAAAAATAAATATAACATGAATAATGAATAAAAGCAACCGAATGAATATCTATGTCCTGAGGAAAACCTGGGAGATTATAAAAAAGAGGATAACTGAAATGTCACAAATTGTACATACAATATAAGTAAAAGCCCACGAGCTAATATAGGTCATAACATGTCATCAACGTGTGCATGAATAAATAGAGGGGTTGCCTCGTCATGCAGTTAGAGGGGTGACCTCTAATCATAGTAACATGGGTGGAGGGATCAGATCCTATGTGATGGGTTGTAGAGCACACACCAAACCAATCACCTTGTACGTGTAAACATGTAAACTTGTAACTAAGATGCACCCATACGCCCCAAAATATTAATAATAATGACCAACATGTAACGTGAAGGGACGCCGTGAGAAATCACTCTTGTCGCGGAAGAGTCATGACACAGGTGCCTCATATGTCATGGTTATGGTACCTCCATAACTAGGTGGTCATGTAAGTCATGGTCATGCTCATGCATGTATATAGCTCGGGCAAATACGTGGGTTATGAAATAAATAAAATGAGAGCATGGGCAAACAATGAAAAGTGTTATAATATGACACTGGGGAGAACATGTAGCATAGCAAACGGAGAATCCTAATCATGAAGAGAAAGGATGTTCTTACTAAAAGACAGAATATCCGTACCTTGTGTCCAGCAAGCAGTGAAAGAGATGAACAACGGAAAAGTACTACTCCGACATCACGTGAGCTACATGATAAAGGACGTGTATGAGTTGCTTGTTCATTAATAAGTTACTTGTTCTTAGTTTTGAGTTACTTGCTCATGCTTTATCGTGTCTTTCCTTAGTGTTATACGTTCATGTGTTCTTGATTAATGTATTTCATGATTCTTGTGTTAATATACTTGATATTTCCATAACTAGTAACTTTCCATAAATAACAGGTTTCCATATATAGTAACTTTACAAGAATAGCAGGTTTCTATAAATAGTAACTTTCCAAAAGTAACAGGTTTCTATAAATAGTAACTTTTAAAAAATAGCACGTTTCTATAAATAGTAAGTTTCCACAATTAGAAATAAGCTCGTTTAATATGCATAAGTAATTTATCTTGTTCATCGAATAAGCAAATTTATATAAGTCATGGTTTAATAAGTATATTAAATAAGCTAATTCTTATAAGTCATGAAGTATGAAGCCATGGTTAATATAAGTATTTTTATTAATAAGTCATGATTTAAATAAGTCAAATATTAATAAAGTCTATTTTAATAATTAACTTCCATATGTCATGAATTTATTAATAATTATTAATTAATAATATGTCATGATTCATAGTTAATTATTAATTAATAATATGTCATGGATTTAACTGAATTATTAAATGATAACATATCATGGATTTACAATTAATTATTAAATATAATCTGTCATGGATTTAATTAATTATAGATTAAGCCTTGCATTTTAATAATAATTTCTACTTACAGTAAATAAAATAAGCCCGTCTTAATTAAGTCCACTTTGAATAAGTCGTAAATAAGCCGTGATCTATTCAAGCCGATTAAATAAGTTTACAATAAGCCAAAATAGACCGGTTCATAAAAAGTCCATAATTTAATTAACCGGTTCATACAAATTTTATTGATTAACTAAACCGGTTCATAATAACCCATAAATTAATTTAGCCAGTTCAATGAGTCGTGATTAATTATACCAATAATTAAATAAGTTAAACATTTTAATAAGCCCGAGATCCAATAAGTCGAAAACATAATCCAAACCCCCCCTTATGGCCATCTCGGTTTAGACGAGCCAAAACAATCACCCACCGAGACCAAAAGGTCTCGGCTGCCAAACAAACACCCCCGCACTGAGAGTTAAAAACTCTCGGCTGCTAGGCTAGAATACCCACTGTCCTTCTTTTGTTGCGGCTGCCCAGCCGGATTTACCCACCCCTTATGATCTTCCACTGCTTAGCAAAAAACTCACACCAAAACAATACCCACTGTGACCCTTATGGCTGCGGCTGCCCAGCCAAATGTTCCCACCGTGGCTTACCCACTACAGCCTTTGGCTTGTGGTCGACATCAAGAATTTACCACCAAGCCTCTAAGGCTTGTGGCTGGCCAATCAAGTTTCCCACTACAGCCCTTGTGGTAGCTTGTGGGTGTCCCGAAATAAACCCCATGATTGTCCTTGTTTATTATTTATAACATAATTCCATATCATTCATTTCATACTTTTATTATATTCAATTCTTTCACAAATGTTTTCTTGAAAGTAGAATAAAATAGGCTTTGGATAATTACCGAATGAGATGAATTAATGAATGAACAAACACGTACACCCTTGTAAGATTCAAGATCGAGAACAACTTTTTCTCCCCCCTTCTTCCTTTTAGGACGGCGGCAAACACATAGAACCTAGGGTTTTCTGTTTGTTTCCTGTTTTGTTGAAAATGAGAGAAAAACAAACGTATGGTTGTATTTAGTTCCTTTAATGGACTGGACCTTAGGCCTTTATAAGTCTTGTAAGATTTATTATTAACCTGAAGTCCATTTATTATTTAGTTCGTGTATTAACTTATATTCTCGTGCGTGTATTAGGTTCGTGATTTTAATTTCTGTGATATACTTGTCATGTCTTTTAATATACGTAATACTTGTCGTGAATTAATTATATACTTTTTGTGTTGTAATTAAAATATACGTTATTACTTGTCGTGATATTATGATTTTTAATTTCGTGTCATATCTCGTCATGCCGTATTTAATATATGCAGTTACTTGTCGTGAATAAATTAAACAATAAAAGTTTTAATTTAATGGTATTTTTAAGCGGGTTTTACATAGTTCCGCCAGACCTGTTCAAGGACGCCTTACCCCAACATATGTCAAAGATAACACTGAAACATTGAAGAATATGATGAAGGAACTTGATGAGAAGAATCGCGAGAAAGTGAATCCTCGAAGGCTTTTCAATAGTGAGGAAGAAGAAATCGAATCAAAGAGCTCCCAAAGAAGTCCTTCAATGAGGAAGCGGAGAGGGTACTCCTCAGACGGCTCATCCAGGTCGAGAAGTCGAGGCCGGTCTCGGTCCGGCGAAGACGTCAAAGGAGTTCGTCACGAAAGAATTCTGACTCCAAGCAGCATCACTCGAACATGACAACAAAGTTAGGAGCGTCAAGACAAAGCCGCGATCAGCCAAGTCCTCTCGTAGGAAGTCAAGCTCAAAGTCCAAATGTAAATCAAGATCTGATAGTGAGTTAGCAGATTTAAGTGTGCCGCATAGGCGGCCCAAACCCATGCCTTTCACCTCTTGAGTCATGCGCTTCATGTACCACAAACGAGCTAAGCTCCCATCCAATGTCAATTTATATGAAGGAAGTAAGGACCCACACGACCACCTTAGCATTTTTTCTGCGGCTGTCGAGCAAGAGGAGTGGCCTATGCCAGTATGGTGCTATATGTTTCATCAAACTTTGGGTGGCTCAGCAAGGAACTGGTTTGATAGTTTAGACCCAAAGAGTGTGGATGGGTTTGATAACTTGAGTAACAAGTTCTTATAAGAGTTTTCACAACAGAAATGATATGACAAAGACCAAACATGGGATCAAGCGGAAGCCTAGTGAAGGAGTTCAAGAATTTATAGATTGCTTCAAGGTTGATAGCTCACTCATAAAATATCTAGTGCTAAGAATTTCAGGATTAATGCATGGACATGGTCACCCGGAGCGAGCAAACAAGCTTAATGAAAAAATTCTAAAGACAGTGGATAAGATGTGGGAAAGAGTCAGAGCCTTTATCGGGGGTGAGACAGATGCTGATACAACCACTGTTGTCAAGTCTCCTCAATGGGAAAGAGGAAATGGCAAGGCTAGCTGGGTCGGGAACCCAAGGGGAGGGGGGGGGGGGGTCAAGAAATAGGAATCAGAGAAGAGGCCAAGGAAGGAGCATGGGGGTATACGCTACCTATGCTAGAAAATAAGGGTTCACGCCGCTAACAAAACCCCCAAAAGAGATCCTAGCCATGGATAATGTGAACTTTTCTCCTCCTCTCCCGATGGTGGGAACTCTTGAGAAACAAAACATGAATAAGTTTTGCGACTACTACCAAGATCGAGGTCACAACACAAACGATTGCTTCTAGCTCAAAAAGTAGATTGAAGAAGTAGTAACTTCAAGAAGGATTTCTCACTTGGTAAAGGATATCATGTAGAGTGGTCAAAAGAACAAAAGGCCAGCCAAAGGGAAGGAAAATGATACAAACATGGTGATAACATAAGGGTACCGGAAGAGGCCCTATCAAAAGAGTGGAACATTGAATGGAAAATCCAATAACATTTTCATCAGTGCCACGTTATCACCTTAGCGATTGCGCTGTGATAGTAGATGCCACAATCTTGAAGGATACTTGGTAAGAAGAATATATGTTGATGGAGTCTCCTCCTTAGAAATAATGTATGAGCATTGTTTTAGAAATCTAAGCTACCATACGAGGTCAAGGCTGAGAGAGTCCAAAATACCTCTGGTAGAACATGTGGGTGATGTGGCAAAAGGTTTAAGGGTGGGGTTTTGTTAAAAAAGTGTTAAATTGTTGATATGGACAAGTACAACAATTAACCCTTTATTTTGAATGTAATTGGGAGAGTAGGGTTTTTAATAAACAGTAGGGTTTTTGGTCGATTTTGGGGATTAGGTTGGTAATAAATTAATTAAAACCGGGTTAGGGCTATTGGGTTTTGGGCTTGGACTAGGTTGAATGGTGGGCTTGATCGAGTAAAGGGGTAATATGGGTTTTGGTGTTTGATGTTTTTGATCCTCCCACTTGTGGTTTGGCAATAATAGTCCCCACGACTTGGAAAAATACTAGGTAGTATTCCCCGTGTACAACTTTGAGATTTTGTCACATTTGGTCCTTTTCTCTTTAATAACTTTGCACAAGGGCTTGTTTTGCACTTTGATGATTCTTTAAGGGATGATCTTGTACAATGTTTAAACTTTAGGGAACCCATTTTCATTTTGGATAGTTGAGGGGTATAAAGTGTTAATATTTAAAACTTGAGGGACCAAACTTGTACATTCTTCAATCTTCAAGGGTATTTTTAGAAAATCAACTTTCAGGTCCAGTTCTTTATGCGGCTTCGTTTCCCGTGTTCGTTTTTGCTTGAATCTTGTGATCTTTTGGCAATTTCATGATATCCGTACCTACAATCACACATTGAACAAAACAACGGGTTTTTGCATGGTTTTAATGATATTTTCTCTAATTTAAGCCCGATTTTGGCGATGAGATTATGTATAATTAGAGTCTTATCAAAGGATATGGCAGAACCAGGACAGTCATGATGGAGTTTATTCTATAAGTCGAGAGTCCCTCACCGTATAATGATCTACTCAAAAGAACAGGGATGAGGAGCTTAGGGGATGTAGCCTCCACAATCCACTCTATGGTAAAATTTTCAACATTGAGTGGGATAACGGCCTTGATTATAATAAAATGGAAGAGTCACAGTCGTGAAGTCAGAGAGCCCGAGCAGATGAGTCAGGCCCAAGAAAGGCACTTGCGGCTAGCCAAGAGGCTTTGCCATCATCAAATGAAGCACAACCTCGAAGGCCTGGAAAGGAGACAATGTAGGATGATGGTGGGGAAGAGCCACAAGCTCGCAAGAATAGAAAACCATCTTAGCCAAAGCCTGAAGAAAAGATAGTGGTGAATGATTCCTACCCCGACCAACTAGTTACCATATAGAGAGACCTCTCTCCAGGGTATGAAAAAGCATTTATAAGAACCCTTAGAAGGAATGTTGATCTGTTCACATGGACACTAGCTCATATGACTAGCATACCTCGAGCAATAATAGAACATTGCTTAAACACCTACCCCCACATTGAGCCCAATGTACTATAAAAACGAAGCTTCACACCAGATTAGAGAAAGGTGGTCACTGATGAAGTCAATGATTGTATTAGAACATGTATCGTGAAGCGAGTGCGGTGCCCTTCATGGGTCGCCAACCCAGTTCTAGTGAAGAAAGTTGACGGAAGTTGGAGAATGTGCATTGACTATAAAGATATTAACAAAGCATTCCCTAAAGACCTATACCCTATTGCCAGAGATTGATTGGAAGATAGGGCCATTAATGGGACATATAAGAGTTCCTTGGGTGCTTACAATGGGTACCATCAAATCCAGATAAACAAGAAAGATAAAGAGAAGACAACCTTCCATATAGAGGAAGGAGTATTTTCTTACACCAAGATGCCCTTTGGCCTAAAGAATGCCAGGGCTATGCACCATAGGCTAGTCGACTCTGCCTTCAAAGAATAGATCAGCGTAAACCTTTAAGCATACATAGACGATATGGTGATCAAGAGTCAAACCGAGAAATATATCATTAGAGACGTGGAACAAACTTTCTCTACCCTTAAAAGGATAAACATGAAGCTCAACCCCAAGAAGTCTTTGTTTGGGATAGAGGAAGGAAATTTCTTGGGCTATGTAGTTACCTCAGTAGGAATAAGGGCTAACCCAGAGAAAACAAAGGCAGTCATGGACATGTCTTTACTTAAAACCCTCAAGAAAAATCAATCCCTTAGTGGGAAGCTGACAACACTAAATCATTTTTGTCTAAATCAGCCAAGTGGTCTCTAACTTACCTAGATACTTTGAAGAAGTGTACCAACAAGAAATATTTCAAATGGAATGAAGCTATCGAGACATCATTTCAGGAAATGAAGAAGCTAGTGTGTAAGTTACCTACCGTCACTACTCCAAAGAAAGGCGAGACCTTGATGATGTATCTATCTGCAGCCGAGGAAGTAGTCAGCGCGTTCCTTCTAACATAAAGGGAGGGGAGGCAGATGCCAATACATTATGTTAGCAGATCCTTGCAAGGAGCAAAGATGAACTATGCTTCAACCAAAAAACTCACTATAGCCCTGGCCCACGCCATCAGACGGCTAAGGAGGTATATCCATGCTCATCCAATCAAGGTTCTTGATCCCTTTGAATAGATCTATATCTTGTTAAGGATTTGTACAATATCTTGTAATCAGACTAGAGCACTTGAGAACTCTTACTCAACTAAATAAGCTATGCGGAATCTAACTTATAAAGCAAAGAAGAACATAATTACTCTAACTATTCGATCTTCTATTAATCGACTTTGGCAAAAGGTACTTACAACTCATCGTACCTATGTTCCTTTTATATTATAAGGAACCCTAGAATATTTTATTATGATAAGTATATCACACACGATATATTATCAATATTCTAAACTATTAAGTATATTACATAAGATATACTCCTATTATAACTATGACATATCTTTACTAAAGATATATTCGTCCTAATACACTTAGCAGTACTTACATTAACACTAACGGTACTTGACATATACCGCGTTAACACTAACGGTACTTGCTAACACTAACAGTACTTGTACTTGCACTAACGGTACTTGGTACTTTACAATAATTCATAATAAATCTACCCTAAACAAGGATGATAACTTGTTGTCTTCTTATTTTTCTTGAGTATTGAATGTATAAGAATACATGTCTTCAATTTTCACTTCAAACTTGGATTGTACTTGGTAATATTGTATCTATATACCAACTGAATTTATCCAAACACTTAATGCAGATCTTCTTCTAAGAAGAAAAACTTCAAATCTTCTTGAACTTCATCTTTGTCTTAAGTATAGGATCTTCTGTGTCTTTTGAACATTCTTTGCAGCAACATTGTTGTCTTCATATATAATTACTTCCCCTTGATTGATCAGGAGTTAACTTCGTTGTGATTTTGTTGAGTTTAAACATACACCACATATGTCTTCTTCCCCTTTTTGGTATCTTCAAATATGAGTCTTCTTATGAATCAACATTTCTTCTTGGATCTTCTCACCTGAAATAAAACAGTTAACAACAAACCAGTATGTATTAGCATCATGATTTTTAGCAAATCGTCAACTATCAACATATTTGATTTATTCTTTACCAGTTAGTCGTACACTCTGGAATAGCCAATAATTTATTCATAAAGAACAAGATGTACTGATAACCCTAAAATTTTTGGTAAATTGTCAACCATCAACGGATTTGATAGAGTATTCACCTAGAACCGTTTGCCCTAGGACTAGCCAACTCTTTGTCTCGAAACATGGTGAGTTAGTACCATATAGTTTTTAGCAAACTACTAGCTATCAACGGATTTGAGAAGTCTTTACCACAAATCGTTTGCTTATGGACTAGCCAGTTCTTATGTTGGTTAGACATGGTGAAGTGAGAACCATTTGTGAAGTGTGACTGGAAGTCAAATACTCAAGGCTCTTTTCCAGCTTCTTCTTCTCTTTCTAAATCCTTGAGTTGCTGTTTAATCATTCTGATCAACTCTAAAGCACCATTAGACTCCTCTGAAACTTCTAGTTGTTGTTCTAACATTCTTTCCAACAATCTTCTTCCAAAAGGATATATTTTCTCTTGAAGCATATAGTATGTAACATCATCTACCTCTAGTATATGTATACCACATGATCTATAATATCTCCAGTAAGTAGGAACCTGATTCTCTAAGTCCTTCAAAATTTGTTGATCATTGTTTTATGGCTCATACATAAACTGCAATTCTCTAAACAATAGTGACAATTCTTCTTTACCTTCACTTCCTTGTTGAACAAACATGTGAAGATCTTGAATATCTTTCTTGTCAAGAATATAAAGAATATCTTCTAATAACCTGAACATCCTAAATGTACCATCTGTTCTAGTTATTCCATGAGCTTCCAATCATTGATTTGTAGCACCTGTCCACCTTATGATAGATGATTTATTTCCAAAAATCATTGTATCTATGCATTGGTCTTCAAACTTGACTATCTTTAAGTTCTTTCTACAGCTATCATCATCATTACTATCTTCATTTGTAGATTTTGCCTTTCTCCTTGCTTTTTGATTTTTATTGGTTGATCTTTTTCTTTTAATACCTTTGGATGTCTTTTCAACAGATTTTTCCTCCAAGTCAGTATGTACTGTTTCTTCATGTACTGTTGACTATATATGTACCACCTGTACATTTTTAGTCTTTTCAACACTTTGAGGCTGATCCCCTTCATCAATTGGAGTCACCTTAATCTTTTTTGCTCTTTCTAGCATAAGTAGCCTTTATAGGTGGAGAACCTCCTTTTGGTGTAGCAGTACTTGCTTCAGCAAGCCTAGGGGTACTTTCAAATTGTCTTTGTTGTTGCAGATGTCTCTTGGCTTCTACAATGGCTATTATATCTGCCTCAGAACCAATCTCAACAAAGTGAAATTCACTCCTCTTGTGTTGCTCATACAAAGCCTTAATTTCTTCAAAAAACTTCCTGACAAGCTGTGAATGAGTAAAGTGCTTTACCTATTTGAGGTAAGATTCCTTAAATGACCTGTAGTTGGAGGCTTAACTCTCTCCAATCTTCTCTTCTCAGCAAAGAACCTTTGTTGTTCTCTTACTAGGTCATCAATCAATCTTGCTTTCTCTTCCTCATCATAAGCATTCCTCTCTTCAGATAGCATTGATTCAGCTAGAAGTTCACTTGATTTGATTTTATTTTGAATTTTATCATACTCTTGTGCATAAAATTCTTGTTGTACCCTTTGTGCTTCAAGCTGTTGTTGCTTAGCTTCAAGTTCTTCTTGTTGTTGTTCTTCATGGAGTCTTGCTTGTAGCCTAAAAGTTGCTTCTTCATCATGCTCCAATTGATGAAATCTATCCATCACTTTGCTGATATCTTCATCTGAATCACTTTCATCTTCTTTATCTAATTCAGATTGCAACTTCTTCTTGCCTTTTGTCTTTTTGGTCAATCTTAGGTAACTTTAACAACCTTGAAGATCTTCTTTTTTCATCTTCACTGGGTTGTTGACCAAGTATAACAATACCTTTAGTATTAGGCTGAGAAGTTTGCACTTTCTTGCCTTTATCTTGAGCTTTAATGGCAAGAGTTGATTGTTCCACAGTTTGAATGTCTTGTACTTGTGGATCATCAATCTTTTCTTGTTGTAGCTCTGTTGTTCAAGTCTCTTGAGCTATCACAACTTGTTCTTCTTTTGCCCTCTTTTCTTCTGCTGTAAGTTTGGCTTTTTCAACTGAACTTTTCTCTTTAAGACCAAGCAAAGATTTGCTAATGTCTCATCCTATCCAAATGGTGGAGTAGAACTATCTTCAGAAGATGGTAGTGAAGATCTTTGACCACCAGTACATGCACCTGGAGCGGTATTTGCACTTGGCTTGACAGTACTTGGGTCTTCAACAGTACTTGGATCACCACCAATACTTACTTCACCAATAGTGGACACACTTCTTTCACCAATCACCAAGGTATCTCCAGACACCTTATCTTTCTCTGAAGCAGTCTTCTCAACCTCCAGTTCTTTTGTTTTGTCTGACCCATCATTCTTCTTTGTACTTGATAGTACTTGGGTTGACTGCAATTGTGGAGTTGTAGCAGTAGTACCTATTTGATCTATCTTCTCAAGCTTCTCATAGATTTTATCCCAATTGGCTTCTTGGAATGTTTGTTCCTGTGGTGGTGATTGTGGTTGTGGTTTCTCAATATCCACATTTTCTTCAGCATTTGATGGATTATGTGGTTGTTCTGCCATGTCAATGTCATCCACATGATGCTCAAAACCATCATCAGCTTCAAAAGTTGGTTCATCATCCCCATAAGTTGCTGTAGTATCAGAAGAAGGGTATGCTTCATCTAAATTCCTGCCCTGTTTGGTTGCATTCAGTTGCTTTTTCTTTAAATCTTTGAGCTTATTCTTCTTAAGCTTAGCCTTTTGAATTACCAAATGGTGCCTGATCCAAGGAGCAACTCTATTCCTTATCTTAGTGAGATTGGCTTCCAAGTCTGCAATTCTCTTATCTTGCTCAAGCTTCTCCTTTTGTAAAACGTGTACCTGTTTGAACAAGCTTGTACACAAAGCAGTTAAATGTGAAACATCCACCACCTCTGTTGCTTTGGGTTGTGGAGAACTGAAGGTTTATTAGTACCATAACAATTATATAAAACCCTAAACGAGATCAAAGCACATATAGCGGAAGCGATTTAAAAAGATCATAATAACAACAGAATTATAATTAATCGAATTAGGGTTACGTACCTTTACGCTAAAGCAATTCCACAAGACGAAGAACAAATCACCGATTCGGGTTTAAACCGTATATACCAAGATATAGTCTAAAGTAAGACTATCTTACATTCTTGTACACACGTAGTACAACGAGCTAACCATGATTCTAGCACGTCAAAACCGAGCTACAACGCTTGTAATTAATCTACCCAACAACCCTAGAGAGGGGTTAGGACTAGATTATGTATACAATTGATAAACCAAGAAAACCAACCGAAAACCCTTCCTTGGTGAGGGTGGCGATCGACCAACGAGAAAGAGAGGGGAAGAGATTATTGTGATGTGAATTATGAGGGATTAGGAGGTGTATTTATAGGCCCAAATCCTTATAGCCCAAGAATAATAAAAGGCAACTTTTGCCCCCCCTATCTTTGGGCCTCATAACCGACCAACCAAACACCCCTTAGGGGTGTTCCGGTAGCTTCCAAACTTCTTTCCTTTTGTTTACATATACTATATATTTATTTAACGCTCGTTATAACTTAAATATTAATTATTTAACGACAGTCAAGAATATATAGTTACTTGCTCGGTTAAATTAATAAATACATAAATATATTTATTAAATAAATTAATAAATACAATATATATTTATTAATTATATTAACTCTTTACGTATTATGTGCAATCCCGTAATCTCGAGTTCGATCCTATCACACGACTATCAAATATAAGTCCATAAACTTACAGCTCCCACTTGGACATATTTCGAATATCGTGATTACATTGACTAGCGTCTAGTTACACTAACAATGCCTCTAGTACAACTCGAGTAAGGTCTCCTGGACAAAACGTTTTAACGATTCTGCATCGTTATTATTATCCTTTTATTTCTAATACAACATTAATAAGGATATGGATCTCAGTCATTCCTTTCATTAACCATTCTATTTGTCGTTCACAGATTCAGCAAGATTATCAAAACAAATTTGGGTGTGGCTACACAAACATCTTACTAATCCCACGAGGGGTCCTGCTGTATTAAACTTCAAAATGAAATTGGAGGAAATAAATTCCATATTGACTACGAGCAAAGCTTATAAATTTTGCAATACTTCCGAAAATAATCCTTGTAGCTACCAATTACGTTTAGCGTTAGATTATTCCATAGAGATGCACTAGACTCATAACAGTTTCCTGGTATCTCAGGCCTAAGGATAACTATTTATGTTTTACTTAATGACAAAGATCCATAAAGTAATAACATATAGTTGGGATAAGTCATATATCTGATTTATCGAATATCATCCAAAATTGACCAATATACTTTTAAGAATACTCTGTCACTATTTTGATTTGTCTTAGTTTAATAATACTCCCATATTATTAATCGACAACGGACATTTAGCATAACTTTTATTCATGGATTAAAACATATAAAATAGGATACACTTATTAAATAATAGAAATAAACGAAACCCAATCTTTATTTCATTTATATAATAATGTCATAACATCCTTTATCCAAATACTAATCACAGATTTATTACATGAGTTTGCTAGCTAGTTGCAGCCCAATTGCCTTGGCATGCTTAACTACCTTTGGTCTAGGCAAAGCATTAGTCAAAGGATCTGCTACGTTATCATCTGTGTGAACTTTTATCAATTTTATTTCCCGAGCTTCAACTTGTTCTCGGACGTAGTGATGTCTACACATAAAGTGTCTGGCGCCTTTCATGACTCCAGGGTCATTGGCAAATATTATTGCGGCAAAATTGTCACAATACATATCTATTAGATTTTTATTACAAGCATCATCCCAAGATCTTTAATAAAACTTCCTAATCCAAACCACACTTATTTATCTGTATGGCTACCCTTAGAATACCAAAACATTTCTTTTCGTATTCCTCAAATACTGCAAAAAATGTTTAACAACAGTCCGGTGGAGCTTCTCTGGCTTCTGTTGGTATCTACTGACCAAATTCTGAGCAAACGCCACATCAGGCCTTGTGCATCTTGTTGGGAATAAAATGTAGCCAATACACTTGGCGCTGACAAGAGCAATCTGGACGTTGTTAAGAAGGAATCAAGCGTTGACAGGACAAACGTTGACAGGAAGAAGTCAAGCGTTGATAAGAAGAAGTCAAGCACTGATAGAAGACTTAGTCTACACGTATTATGTTTCTAGTATGTTTCTAGTAAAGATATGTTCGACAATGTATTTCTTATGTTTATCTTTACCAAGAATAGCTGATACGTAGACTCTTGTACAAGGTTCCTTAATCTATAAAAGGAGGCCTTTAGGTTTTGTTAAAATATAAGTTTTCATACGTTTTAACACTTTCATTGTACGTAAGTTCAATTTATCAATCAAAGTGAAAGTTTGGTTTATCTTGTTTGTGTGTTCTTGTTTAAGTATTAATTCCTAATAATACTTGAATTCTTACATATACAACAAAGTTTCTCTACGTGTTTAACTTGATTTAATCTCGTTTACACAAGCTAAATCGATCTAAGTTTGGGATCAACAAGTGGTATCAGAGCTTGTTGAGAAACTTTGATCTAAAGAACACAAAAACCCTAAATTGCCAAAAACCCTAATTTTCAATAAACCCTAAAACTAAAACTCCATGTCTACTCCAGAGTTAACCTCCTCCTCCTCAACCCCTAACATCAAGATTCCCATGCTAGACCCAGACAACTTTGAGCTGTGGAAGTTCAACTTTGAACAGTATCTTCAAATCCATGACCACACCCTATGTGAAATTATTGAATATGGAAACACAATCAATAAGACTGCAAAGATTGCAGCTGCTATCTTGGTAATATCAACTCTAGGCACTTCAGAAGAGGATCGAAAAGAAAAACCTGAAGATGGAAGAGCTGTCTCAGCTGAGGACGTTGGAAAGAGAAGGAACGACATGAAAACCCTAAGCATCCTCAAACTCTCTTTGGGACAAGCCAATCAACACAAATATAGAGGTTATGATTTTGCAAAAGATCTTTGGGCAGCCCTTGAGGTTGCTTATGGTGGTAATGCTGATACTATACAAGAGAAAAAGAAGCAACTCTTGCATGAGTATGTTGTGTTCAAAGCTCAACCCAATGAAAAGCTAAGTGGAGTGAGAAGTAGACTTCTTGACATTACAAGCAAGCTGTCATTCATGGGAACAATGCATGATGACGTTGATATCATCACCACTATCCTTAAAAGTCTTGGTGATGCATGGAAGATTGAAGCAATGTCTATTGTTAGAAATACGTTTTTACGTATATTAAAAGTATCGGTCACTCCACAATAATATTCATGTTGTAATAGCTCGTAGTTAGATATTAGGTATCATTTGCTTATTAACTTAAGTAAGAACCGGTCCATGGGCTTGTCATGGACCGGCCCAAGTCCACTTATGACTTGGAGTATAAATACCCCTTTCCACTAAGGAAAGGTGTTGGTGGTTGTCATTCTAAACATTTCATATTAATAAAACCTTCCATTTATTATCTCACTTTCTCTCTCTAGTTTCTCTCACTAGAAAACATCAACCCACTTCATAGATTCATAGGTTATCAATTTCTACATTTGGTATCAAGAGCTATGGGGTGATTTAAGGTAAGGATTGTGTTATTTTTTAGTTTTTGAATCTATTAGTGATCTTTAGGAAAAATCTATCTTGAATCTTGTTATTTTTGGTGTTTTTGTTATTGGGATTGATTGATAAGGATTGGGTTTAGCTTATTTTGGTAAAAATCATAAAACTTTTTGTGGTTTTGGATCAAAAATCGGGGTAAAAAGCTTCTTTTTTAGTCTCGGAAATATTTCACCAGTTTATTCCGAATAGAATTTTCCGAATAGGAGGGTTTTCCGAATAGACAGTTTATTCCGAGTAGAAGTTCCGAATAGGAAGATTTTCCGAATAGAAGGTTTATTCCGAATAGAAGTTCCGAATAGGATAGTATTCCGAATAGAGGGTTTTTTCCGAATAGACTTTCTGTTTAGAAGAAACTTTCCGAATAGCCACATCTTTCCGAATAGAAGATTTTTTCCGAATAGCAAAAAACTTTCCGAATAACCAACTTTTCCGAATAGAAACAACTTTTCCGAATAGCCAATCTTTCCGAATAGACACCAATTTTTCCGAATAGCCAAGTTTTCCGAATAGCCAAAATTTTCCGAATAGGAGGTCTTTTCCGAATAAACCAAATTGCCAAGATATTCCGAATAGAAGAAAATATTCCGCATAGGGGTTTTTCCGCATAAGGGTTATTCCGCATAGAGTTTATTCCGAATAGAGTATTTTTCAACATAGGATTATTCCGAATAGGCATTATTCCGAATAAGGGTTTATTCTGAGTTTGGGTTATTCCGTATAAGCAAGTTCAAGGGGTATTTGAGGTTTTTTTTCGACGATCTTTAGTGGATTTAATCTTGAGTTTAACCAACACAACACAAATTCTCAACCTTTCTTCACTGCTCGATCAAACGATAATCTTTGAGTCTGTTAAGTGATCACAATGAATCCAAGTTCATTAATGCCTCAGATGACATCTCTTACGGATATCTCGATCATAACGGGGACTGATAGTCGTCCACCGATGCTTATTAAAGAGGTGTTTGAGGCATGGCAAGGTCGAATGATGCAATATCTAAAGGGGAAACCGACATACGGAAGGCTTATGGTCAAATCGATTTTGAATGGTCCACTCGACTATGGTACCATTACGGTTGACAACGTGACTAGACCACGAGAGTTTGAAGAACTCACTCCAGCCCAACAACTCGTTGCAGATGCAGATGAAAAAGCTCTTCAAACAATTCTCCAAGCACTTCCCCATGACATCTATAGGATGGTGAGTCAGTATACGGTGGCAAAGGATCTATGGGAACGTCTTAAGGTGTTGCTACAAGGCACGTCTCTCACCAAACAAGAAAGGGAGTGTCAGCTGTATGATTTGTTTGATAGATTCACCTACAACCCAGGGGAAACGCTCCACGATTATTACTTCAGATTCACCACACTTATGAATGATCTGAATGTATACAATCTTGTGATCGCACCATTCCAGGTTAACACCAAATTCTTGAATACTCTACCTCAAGCTGAATGGGGTGAGTACATTACTGATGTGAAGTTAACCCGGGATTTGCATAAGTGCAACTTAGATCAAATCTATGCCTTCCTTCAGCAGCATGAGAAGCATGTGATTATGCACCGTTCTCCTCGTGGTATGCACCCAGATTCTTTAGCATTGATGGCGAATCAACCAAGCTTGTCTCACAACAACACACCCTATATCTTGGGACATCAAGCTTATCATCAATCACCTTACATGACACCAGCCTTTCCCCAATACTCGATTCTACCACAACCACCCACCTCACATCAGCAACAATATCGGTTCAATGCACCCTCACCACAGTATGCTTCACAACCTCATCCAGCAAATGTTGCACATTATGCTCAGCCATCATATTCTTCTTATCAAGCGAATGCAGCATATCCAACAAGCTACCCTGATCAAATGAGTCTTCCTTATACTGATTATGCAGCTCATCCAGATCAAGCATTATATTGTGATGATGAGGAAGTCCCAGTTCCTGTCTTCCAACAAGGAGCTGACCCAGTTGAAGTGCTAACTACTATGTCTGCTTACCTCACAAGAACTTTAAGCAAACGAGGATTCAGAGGATCAGCTCCTACCAACAATCAGTTGAGGAATTCATCCAATTCTCGCCAACAAGCTACAATTGAGAATGGCAGAGTAATGGTTCAGCCAATTCAGCCATATCAGGGGAGAACTTCCACATCAACCAATGTTCGCACCGCCAATCCTGCTCCTGCTCCAATGGTCAACAACCCTCCACGGGCTAATACAGGCAAGTTGAGAATGATTACATGCTACAACTGCAAGGAAGAGGGTCATATGTCCAGGGATTGTAAGAAACCCAAGAGGAGAAGGGATGGACAGTGGTTTGCAGAAAAGATCTATCTGGTAAATGCTCAGGCGCAAGGAAGGGAACTTGATGAAGAGGAGCTTGCATTTCTTGCTGACCCAGGGATTGCTGAACAAGACGTTGTCACTACACAAAATGCAGCTTACCAAGCCGATGATCTTGATGCGTATGATTCCGATTGTGATGACTTTCAGACTGCAAAGGCTGCTTTCATGGCAACTTTCTCCAGCTTAGGGCCAGATAAGAAATCTGAGGTACTTATTAATAACACTGATAATGCCACTGATGCTAGTATTCAACCACATCAAGTTGGGCAAGAGAGTGCTAATTCGAATGAATCTTCGGTGGTGAGTCTTTCAAACGAGGAGACAAACAATGATAGCAATATCAATGTGAGTCCCCAGACTTTGAGTGAATCACAACCGGGAACCAGTTCGCATATGCCTACTCCTGCTCAACAAGATTTGGTCATGGTTCCTGCTACACTACTTAGCCAAATGAATGCTGCACTCTTAGAAACCTTAGCTAAGAATAAGAATTTGTCTGAAGAGCTTGCTTTAAGCAATGAGAAAGTACAAACCTTGGAACTAGTGCCTTCGTCTAGTGTTCTCACAAATCTTGAATATGATCACTTTAGAAACAAACAAATGGGTCACTTGCAAGAAATCGAAAACTTAAGAGCAAATTTGTCTAGTGAACTTAGAGAAAAGGAGTTAGTGGTCACTAATTTTCAAAAACTTCAAACTGATTTTGAATTACTCGAATCTAAGAAGACTGAAATGGAGATTAATGCTACTAATAAGATTAGAAGTCTAGACTACTTGCTGTTAAGACAATACGCTGCTTCACAACTAGTTCACTTATTTGATGCTTCATTTAAAGAGTTTAACTTATCACGTCTAAAAGGCCTTCCCCCTAATCCACGATATGCAAAACAAGCTTTAAGACATAGTCCTAGACTTTATAATGCAACTCAATTAGGATTGGCTTTAGACCCGATTGTTTTTCCCAATGATCGAACAAGTAAGGTTCTAGTTGATGAGGATCGGTCATACAATTCAGAAAAATATCCCGAGTGTGATTATTTTAAAATGAATAAGGAGCTTGCTAAAACTGATTTTAGAGTTCGCTTCCATATGGATAAAGATCTCATTACAGCACCAACCTACATGTTAGAGGAAGAACGCCCTAGTACATTTCCTACACTTGTCAACATGGAAGGTCCTAAGGAAATTCCAAAGAATCTTCCACCTGTTAGTACTGTATGGTTAAACTTGAAAGAGATTAACCGATACTTTACTAACTTTGACAAGGTCATTTTGGAATGTACGACTTCAAATGGCTTAAACGCCGGAGAATGGGCTTTCGAACACATGAACGAGGTGTTTAAAACTAAGATCAATCCGTTTGTCGAAAGTCTAAAAGGAAGTTTTGCATCTCTTAAAGGAAAATCTTCAATTTGAAATTGGTGAAGTTCAAAAAGTATTTTATGAAATGGACACCGCTTACGAACTGCAACTAATTGAAAAAGAAAAGATTTCAACCGAATATGACCGATTCTTGTCTGAAGTAATCTCGTGTGATGTGCTTACCACTGTAAATGTTAATTATTCGAATGAGCTTACATCCACTATGATTAATTGTGATGCTGTGAATATTTGTGATGATGTTTGTGATATTTCTGTAAATGTTGCTGAAACTGTAAATGAGGTAGATAGTCATTCTTGTCACGAATCTAACGCTGAGTTTTTAAAGCTACAAGATTCTTATAATTTACTTTCTCAACGCTTTAATCAACTAGAACAACATTGTATATCTTTAGAATTAAAACAACAAGCTCAAAATGAAAATCTTTTGATATCAAATGTTTGTGAAAACGGTGTTGAGACAAGTGACAAGATGATTGCAATTGTTAAGACATTAGAGGAAGAAATCATGAGATTGAAGAGAGAGATATCATCAAAGGAAACATTAAGAATGGAACTAGAGGCCGTAGAGTCTAAAAACCAAGTCTTAGAAATTAGACTATCAACTGTTCTAGGGGAGATGGATCGGACAAGGCAGGGACTATCCGCTCTTTATGGTTCACTAGAAGATCGATTCGCTTTTAATGCGACACAGCAACAATATTATATTGAACAACTGAACCAAAAGTGCGAAGAAATCTCTGACTTGAACATCCTGCTCATAGACAAAAATATGGTTTTGGCTGAGTTAAAGGAGACACTTCTTCTCACCCGACAAGAAGTTGTTGATAACTTAGCTACCGACTCTGCACCGTCCACTAGTGCTCCAACAACCAAGAAAGTAGTGCTTTATAAGAATCCGCTTCATAAGAGAAACCCGGTTGTATACGATGATTATATGAGGAATGCCATTAAGCATGTCGATCTTCTTAGGGATATTTTAGACGATCTTTATGCCTTAGATCCCTCAAGTAGCGACTATTATTCGGCTAATGAATATGTTAAGCGAGTTCAATATTGCTTGGCTTATTTGCAATACATAGGTACACCAGGTTCTGCACTACTTAATAATAGGCCCATTGCTGTCACTCCATTTAATAAGACTCCAGGAGCGAAACCATCATTGGCACAATCAAGTAAGACATCTTTAAAATCTGCTGCTAATGTTCCCAAT
>JANFOE010001547.1:95000-159270 GCA_025667525.1 Glebionis coronaria | reverse complement strand
ATCAATGTGCATTTAAAAAAAAAATTACCTCATATATTTATTGATTTAAGTTTAGACAATTATATGGTTATTAGCATCAAGCAGAAGAATTCTAAGAAACAAAAGTAACTCCTTTTTAGGGATCCTGGATCTGTTGATCTCTGTCATTTTAATTGTCATTAATAAAAAGATAGTGATATATAGTTTAGATGCCTGCAAAGAATTAAGAATGCCAAAAGCAATGCTCAAGTATGTTACTAGAACATACTTGCAATTGCATCCATTTGCATGTAAATACTAATGTGACAAGTGGCAAAACAAGCAGGTCAGGCGGGTTCGGTAATGGGTTAAAACAGGCCGTTTTAGTACGAGTCAAAATGGGACAGGTCGGAAACTGAAGCATTTCTTATAGCAAATAGCGAACATGTCAATGATATCTGAAATAGCTATGTTAGTTCGTTTTATTGGGACTTATTACATGTCCTACTTAATCATTTGAGTCATTTCCTTTATTAGCATTTTTATTTTCTCGTCTTGGAAATATATGACTTATATCAGCTGATCTCAACTATGTTATCTTTTCTTTCTTCTTATTTAGTTTGTTGGAGACAAGGTCGCATATGCTCTTTCTCAAGGTCTAAAGGTGATTTCTTGTGTTGTGGAGACCCTTGAGCAACGAGGAGCTAGAACCACCATGGAAGTTGTTTCTGCATAAACCCAATCAATTACTGGTATTCCGACATTTTGATCTTCTTCACGATAGAGGCTGGGAGGTTTGACTTAGACAGGGTTGAAAAATTGACTGATGATAGAACTGTTGCTATAGTCATTAGCAATCCTGGGAATGTATTCATACGTAATCATCTACAAAAGATGTGCAAGTTGTAATCTACTTTGGTCTTACTAAGTTACACTTAATCTGTTATGTTATCTTAATTTTTAGTAATATGAATAATTTATTATCTGAAGATTTCTGTGCAAGAAAGCTGGGAATATTAGTGATATAATTTGAAGGTTAGCCATATTAAATTAATAATTTTTATATAATTTTAGTTGAACTATGTATGGGACTATAGGTTAGTTGCTTAAGTATGCATAGGACTCTTAAGTTTACTTTCAGCTGTTGCCAACCTAATGCCATTAAAAAATTCTGTTTTGATCTTCAGATTTTTGAGATTGTGAATTTGGCCACTAAACGCGATAACCAAACTTAGATACACGCTATGACTCTTGGCATGTATATACTTTTGATCAAGTGACTTTAGGAGTGTTTGGATGTGTGAATGGGTCAAAATGGTGTTTCAGTATGAGACAGGTTTGTTGACCATAGGCGCCTCAGCTGGTCATATTTGTTGGTTAATGTGGTTCTTTTACTATTCTTTGGTTTACTTTCTTGTATATCATGGCGATGCATAGATGAAAACGGAATATGCATAAATACAGCAATACCACATTCAAATGTTCCTTTTCATATTAGCTATCCTCTCTTTCCCTCTAATAAAAACTGCAAAATCATTTACAAGATAGTGTAATCGTGCATCCTTAGTTCTTTTTTGTCAAAAAACTTGTTGTATAATTTTCCTATATAATTGGTGGGTGGTCTTACATAAATTCATAGTGTAAGATGGTCCCACGATGCTCTATGGATAGTTCATTGAATATGCATTCATTTTTGCACTAAATCCATGATATCCTTAAGATTTTATTAGCCACATTTTGCTAAAACTATGGTTTTACGCAAAGAACTGCAGTCCCATCATGTGTCATTTAGGTGGGTATCATGCCACTTCATGTTTCAGAAAACACATGACTCGAACAAGTGAAATACCCTTATGACCTTGCTATTGTATTTCGAATAGGGTCAAAGTTTTTATTTAGCATTTATAGTTCTATTTAGCTAAAGTTGTGCATTTACAGATAGTGTACTATCTACTGTTAGATTGATAGGATTAGTTCTTCTTGCATTTTTTATATGTGATCATGTACTTATTACACATATGTACTAATTATCTGTTTGTTGATTGAAACACATCAGAGCTTATTTTTGTTGTGAACGACTTAACGAGGTTAGAGTATTAACCTCTCCCCAACCACACTCAGCGACGTTATCTATGCATTTACTTCAAGACCTTATAGGAATTCAAAACTCTCACATTTACTTCAATACTCATTTGGTAAATAAATGACATGTTAATTATTTTTACGTATTGTTTTGTTTCTATCTTTTGCTACTGATATCATTGGATTTTCGAGGATAAAATATCCTTTATCTAATCATGTTAAGCTTTTTTGATTTAGTTTTGCTGCTATGGGTCTACAAGACATCCTTTTGACAGGCATCTATGCTTATGTTGAGATTCATACATTTTTTTCATTAAATATTTCATTCGCTTATGTGATTAAATCGCGTGTATACCGCATTTTTCTTGTGATTGCAGGTTTTGAGAATCCGTCTGCAATTTTAGCAAAGGAGTATTCTTTCCTTCACCAAGGGTCTTGATGTAATTCAACAAGCTCATCCGAAAATAAAAATACTTCTACTTTTTGCTATGTCTAATTCCATCTACAAAACTTAATTGTGATAGATCAAATCACTACCGGTTATTTGTTTTTTGTTTTAAGTGCTAAACTGGTTTCGGGCTACCAAAATTTTAGAAGTTTAAAAGCAACCCCAAACATCCCTTTTAATTTGTGGAAACTATACATAATTTGATTATCATATATATTTGTGTTTATTGATATTTAGTTATGTTCTTTGGGTGATCTATGTGGATCAAAGAGTAATGCTGCAAGCAGGGCGTCAATCGAGTAAAAAAGAATACATTGAAGAAGTTTGATGAGTTTCACTAGAGTCTATTTCTGATCTTATTATGTAACCGGAATATGTTGCTTTTAATTTAGTCAATCTGAAATACCAAGGTATGATTTTTTTTCTCTTTTTTTTGTTTTAAAAGATATGAGATATGATTTACGGAGTAGTTAGGAAGACACTGAACATATGGCTTATTATTGGCTCTTTGTCGTGTCAACATTGTTTTTTTATAGAGTAATTTTAGGCAGTAATAAAGTATATGATGTCAATGATCTATCATTAGTTCATCTTTAAAAGAAGACAATTAGTAATTCAGTTGCCATGGTACAAGATAAGGCCTCAGATGGGTATTATATGGTTGAAATAACCGCTTCAGCTCCCAAAATTCTGTTAAATGCAGGGTCCTGATATGACAAATTGTTGCTTTGTGTCAGGGCAGGCATACGGAATTTGTCATTCGCCCAGTTCATTCATTTGTTTCACAAGTTCTTTCCCCTTTGACAAAATATTATTACTGGCATAAACATTTAACATGGCGGTGTATTGCTTAGCTGAGAGCCTTTTCCATTTCTTTAAAAACCGCCTCTGGTGCGTCAACTTTTTTATCTTCCAAAGGCGTCAATATCATTCATGCATTCTTCTGTTCTGGGATTAGACTGACACACCTCCCAAACTCTCTTTACATCATCAAAACTTTCAACTAATGCATAAAGTGGAAATTAAGGCGAACATACACTTCAGTTTTCATTTAAGTTTCCTCCTTCCACTTCCTTCAGAATCACTTTGGTTTTTTCTTTCACACCACCATAGAAATATTGTGGGGCTAAGTCCAGTTGTAATCTTAAATCAGGTTCAACCCCTCAGGTTTCATTGTTTCAAGAACTTCCTCCATACCAATAATGTCATTGGAGTGGCCTTTAGTTTCTATCAATAATCTATATGTGAAGAGGGTCGGTTTTATGTTTTCTTTTGCCATTAATAATAGCACATCTGCTATTTTTTCATGTCGGTTCTCTTGTATAAGAGGAGCACTCCACTCAAAATATAAAGATGATCAAAATTTTCCAAATGATCATTTATGTATCCGACATTATCAATAAACCAATAACTATAAAGTGAAAAGCTACTTCTAAAGGGTGGCGCTTTTGATTCGTCATGCGTCAATCTTCAGCAGGCTGTCAAAGAGGTATTCGTTACTATTGCGTGCATTGGGTCGAAACATAAATATTCACTGTGTTGGACGTTTAATGGATTAATGCATGTTTGTTTCAGTATCCGAGGAACGAGTTTTAGCGCAACTCATTGGAAGTGGTGCTAAAGGCATAACACTATTTGTGTATGTTTAATGCTCTATTTAGGTTAAAAATACATTAGCGAATAAGAAGCGAAGTCTACCATATATCGTTATGATGTAACACAAGGCTAGAAATTCTGTGGCCTCGATCAATTACATGAAGTCTTTGATGCCCGAGAAAGTGGCTGCCTTCGCAAGGCTTCCTGATATTCATTTTATGCCCTCCTGTGATTTTCTTGCTGAAAATGTTATAAGACGGGGTGTTTGTGTTAACGCCTTTGTCTGCTGTCAAGGTTTACATGTCAGCGTACACGCACGCTTCGTTTCACATTTAATGTATGATACAATTTTAGTCATTAATTACAATGGTACACGTACTGTCTGCTTGCATGCAGAGAAAAGGGAAATGCAGTACTCAAATAACAACAAAAAGGCAGCCCGATATTTGTATCAAATAAGGTTTCACTAAGTTCTTCTAGCCGTAGTTGCACTGCACTTTGACAATTAGATGAACCTGGTATGTATAAGTAATGTTTCTATCAATACTATAGAAAAACTATAATGCTATGGCAGTATGGCATGTTTTTTACTTGATTATTTCATGTACTATTAGTTGAAACTTGAAACATATATAAATTCTGTCAAAGTATTTGTTGACCCACTACAAAGTTATTTTGTTCCTTAAATAATTCTATATATTTGTAATTAATGTTCTATAGAAAGTAAAAGTATATTACACTTTTAGCACAAAAGTATTTTAACCCTTATTTTAAAAGTACTAGCATCGTACTCGCGCAATGTAGCGATGAATATCCGATAACTACTTTTTTAGCGAACAAATATTACAAATTTACTAAGGTTCAAATTAAAGTTAAAGTAGTAAAAAAATTAAATTAACTTAAATAAACTCATTAAAAACGAAAAAACTAAAATTTAATAAAATTATATCAAAATGGATGTTGAATTAAAGAGCACGAAATTTTAAAAATATGGTGAAATTAGATTATAAAAAAATAAATATATCAAAAGATATCTCAATTTAAAGCTAAAAGTTTTTTGAATTGTTTGTTACTAAGGTTGTTACAAAAGTTTGTTATAAAAACATATGAATGGATGAGATTAATTTAACAAAATATGATCTAAGGGTTTAAATTTAACCTTCATATTTTAATTTTTGATTTGGAGTTAGGTTTGAAAATTTTAGATTCGGAATTAAAATCGGAGTTAGCTTCTTTATATAATAGTATAGAAGTATAGATAAACTAAAAATATATCACAAAAACATACATTGAAAACTATTCAACATTTCATTTACTGTTCGTAATGATCCATTCTTAACCTTGAAAGTATTCTGCAATAAGAATCAAAATATATTAGGATATATGGTTCGACATAGACGATGGAAGTTTTTACAATAGATGTTTTATACAAACCGCGGTGAGTAGATTTTCCCAATGTTTTGAAACCCGGGTCGACTCGGCCGGTTCAACCAATTAAACTGGTTCCGGTCGAAAAAAGGGTCAAATTGACCCGGGTCTAATATATTAGAAACCTGGTGTGACCCGTCGGGTTTGAAGCGACCCGGGTTGACCCGCTTCGTGAGACCCGACCGGGTTTTGATTTTTTTGTTTTTTTTGTTATTTTCGCGATTTAGTTATGTATTTGCAACGTAACTTTGTTTTACATGTTATATATTTGTTAATAAATGGGTTTTAGGCTAAATATGTGAAATAATTATGATTTTTGTAATTCTAAATGAAATTATAGTAATTAATATAAACTTTAGTAGCTAGCATAAAGGGGTATATATGCCTTTAGACGAGGTCTTAACTTGCACCTTAATATGACTCCAGAAAGTCAATAATCATCTCTAAACTAGGTATAAAGCATATTTAAAATGTACTAACACTAATTTTCTAGAGCCGTGAGCTTTGTATTGGTAAAAGCGCCTGGGATATTTCACAAAAGGTTGGTGGTTCGAATTCACCCGGATATGTGACCTATTAAAAGGTGTTTGTTGATGGTTCGAATATTCAAATTTCAATTAATACATATGGGTAATGAATGAAACCAATAATCAATTAAACAAACGATACACATGGTAACTAAACATAATCGGTGGGTGTCCCAAGGCCTAAAAATATCAAAGATTACTTCTCTTTTAATTTTCTTATAATAAAAACACGTCCAACTGCAAATAGATAAAACTAACACGCAAACGTACGTTTAGAAAAGATTTATCAAACGACCCCGCCCGTTGGGCGGATATATATATATATATATATATATATATATATATATATATATATATATATATATATATATATATATATATATATATATATATATATATATATATATATATATATATATATATATATATATATATATATATATCATATTTATATATATGTATATTTATATATATATATATATATATATATATATATATATATATATATATATATATATATATATATATATATATATATATATATATATATATATATATATATATATATATATATATATATATATATATATATATATATACATATATATGTATATATATATATATGTATATATATATATATATATATATATATATATATATATATATATATATATATATATATATATATATATATATGTATATATATATATATATATATATATATATATATATATATATATATATATGTATATATGTATATATATATATATATATATATATATATATATATATATATATATATATATATATATATATATATATATATATATATATATATATATATATATATATATATATATATATATATATATATATATATATATATATATATATATATATATATATATATATATATATATATATATATATATATATATATATATATATATATATATATATATATATATATATATATATATATATATATATATATATATATATATATATATATATATATATATATATATATATATATATATATATATATATATATGTATATATATATATAGGGAAAATAGACAAATAAGTTACTAAAGTTTGCTTAAATGTTCACCTAAGTTACTAAAGTATTTTTGGTTACAAAAAGGTTACTCAAGTATACGGGTTAATTATATGAGTTACTGAAGTTTTAAAAAGTTACAATTAAGTTACTCCGAGGGTGGGCAACCTGTTGGTAACCTGTTGTTATGGCCACGTCACCACTTTGTGGGTCCCACCTCAAAGAAGAATGTTGATGACTCCTCAATGTTCTTTCATCAATCAACCGCCACCATCACTAGTTCTCACCACCACGGGATCTATAGAAAAAAAAAACGCTACCACCGAGAAAAGATTGATGTCACTCTCGCCAACCACCACAACCTCCGGCCTTCGTAACCGATCCACAACTACAACCACGTCACCCATTCATCCGGTACACACTCACCCTTCTACCGCCGTCAACCCAATCAAGAAAGTTACTCATCATGTCTTAGTGAAAATGTAAAATGAAATAATTTGAAGATAGCTTAGGAACAAATTATTTGCTACAATCATTTATCATGCGTTATTAGGATACACATAATTTAAAAATAAAAGATAATTTACTATTTAAACAAAAAAAGTAATTTCACGTCGGCACTTACCTAGTACCAAGGTTAAAACATAAAGGGTAACTTATTTAACATGTTGCCTTAACTTTAGTAACCTGTTTGTAACGAAAACAAACTTTAGTAACGTAGATGAACATTTTAGCAAACTTTGGTAACATTTTTGTGTTTTAACCCATTAATATTATATGCCACGTCACTTAGTTACCGGTAACAAACGGTTTCAACCAACATAGTAACTTATATAACAGGTAACCCAAACATAAGTAACCGATTTGTAACCAAAAATACTTTAGTAACTTAGGTGAACATTTAACCAAACTTTAGTAACTTATTTGTCTATTTTAAGAGGAGGGATTTGCCACGTCATCAATCAGGGCACTAATCCCAGTCAGCACATGGGCTATGTTTTGGGCTTACAATTCTCGAACCCAAAAAACTTGATCGAAACCTATAAAACCAGAGTTCAAATCGTACACTCCATAAAAACCGATTTATTAAACCAAAAACCATTATCGTAAAATTAGGAATTGATGTTATCACAAACTTATCGTAGAGGTGATGCTCGAAAAACAGAAAAACCATCATTGGATTAAAACCCAACCCTAATATCAACGCTTTTAATTGAGAAAGGCGAGGTATTGTTGATCGATTTTCCTTTTATTAATTATGCTATTATTAACTAATCTTTACTGAATTTTGGAACTATGTTTGTGCAGACTATAATGATCTGTATCGACATCAGTAGCTGGATGAAAACCATCGAATCATGTAGGTAAAGCATCAAGTTAATGCTATTGAACTTTATTGTACAGACAAATTTAAGGTATTCGGTATTTGAATGGTTGCGTTGCTTTTTCTTATGGGTTGACTTTTTTTTGTTATAGTCGCATCCTATTCGTCCTCAGAAACAAATTTAAGGTGTGTTCCTAAAAATAAACCCATAAATTTACATAATCACAGGAAATAATCTAAATCTTATACCAATCCTGGTATCGAATCAGGGATAAGTTGACCATTATTTTGATTATATCAATTTATTTTAACTACGGTTCTATCCGATTAAATGATTAAATCAGTATGCTATTGCAAACTTTGCTGCTAGGTATGGACATCGTATCTACTTTATATGTTGATCATGCATCTGGAAACGTCAAAGTTGGGTTAGACTTTGGAGGATCATTCACAAATGTCTATACTCTCGCTATATGGATTTTTACGTGACCAAGTAAGCAACTTTCTCTCTGTTTTCAGATTTAACTTGTCTCTATCTACAATTGAGGTACATATGATTGTAGTCTTGAGTGTTGTCTTACGTGTTGATCATGTATATAATTATTTATTTGAACTATGTTTTAGGTATTTTAAATATGAATAGAATATATTGACCTCTTTAAACGGCACAATATGCATTACTCTTTAGAGGTTATCCTTTTTTTTAATTTATTCAGATTGAATCCAAATAGCTTAGCCTGTCAAATTTGATTTCTGATGATTTAGGGATTAATTATCTATGCAATAATGAATTTTAATTATTGATTTTATTCTTGAAATCAACACTGCCTTGATGTAAACAAAAATGCAATAATAATGATAACATAAATGTAAGAGCATTATACTATAAAATAAAGACAACGTCCTAATTGTATCAGCACACCTGAGTTTTTCGTCTTCCAAAATGACTGAATATTAGAACCCTAGCCAATAACTTGAGAGCTCATCCAGATAAGTTTTGTATCAGCAACCGAATCAATATTATGCGGTAGGTTTTTCTGTAATACTATTAAATTATCGAGCAAATCGACATTTTTCAATTGTTACACCTTTGATGATAAAAGTTATAGCAATGTATTTTGAATGAATGGAAAGTGTGAAATAGTTTGCCAGGCTACTAAGCAAATTTTTTATGGGAATATAGAAACTGGAAGCGATGATGATAGGTTGGATTTATGTACAAGGTTCAGATTAGTTTAGAAGTTATGTTTGCTTATATAGTAATGTCTATATATATGAGTTTGTCGGTTAGTTTTAATTGGTTCCAAAATTTTACGAGATACTTATTAGTTACAGAGTTTTGATCTTTTATCGGAAGTGGCCAAGCATTCAACAGTTACGAACATGTGTGGTCAATAACCCGATATGAAATATTTGATTAGCAGAATGAATAATGTTAGGATCGAGTTATAATCCGAGCAGTCTGAATTTTTTGTTGATTTCTTTATAGTAACTGGATTACAATCGTATATGATAAAAAAATTACACCATTTTGGCGTGCTTGAAATTGATTTTTTTTACTTTTCCCCTAAACAGTCAGATGCATCTTACCTTATGTTGTTTACTGTATTATTTTCTTATGAAATCTTTAAATTCAACTCATTTGTTCGTTGTGTGCAGGGAACAACCCTGTGGTGGATATGTGAAAGCGTTGTCCAACGATGAAAGAAATCAGGTTAGTTTGCTGAAATTCCACTTTAATATCAATCACTTTTTGTTTTTTATTAAAATTCTATTTTTCCAAATAATTACACATGTCTGCGCGTACTCTTATGCCTCATCAACATATATTTGATATAAATATTCTTTCTCATATTCTTGAAGACTATGCGCCATTTTCAATACCATTTTCTCAAAGTTGGTTGGCTATATTGCCGAATGGCGTTGTAAAATTTGAGATGTTGCAACTTAATGGGAGTGCTCAACTCAAGGATAAAGTACATGTTTGTAGCTTTGTTAGTCCCTTTTAAATTTATGAGTCATTTTGAATGCCTAAATAGAATTGTCTATTTTATTTACATCTTATACTCGAAAATAATCCTCACTTTTATGTATTGCCAGACACGTTCCTTCCTGCACGTGCTATTGTATTAATGCTTGTGACTGACCAGGTAATTTTTATAGCCTTGCTTATGTCATGTATTTAAGATTCTTACTACTTTTAATATTTACTGTAAGACTCTTTTTATTTAGAAAATATGATACTTTTTATTACAGGGTGAATGTGCAGGCCTTTGAGCATCTTCTTGAACGTCAACTAATAGAGTTTGCAGATAGAGCACACAATCAGTTCATTGAGTTTCGTTCAGTGAGGCTGCTAATTGCACCTTTAGAACTACATCAAGGGTTGAAATCAAATTGGTCATCTCCAATAAGTTAAATAGGGCCTGACTATGCAAGTCACATTTGTGGCTCCATACTATGGGTCGTTGATGTACAAAATTTGATAACAAGATTATCAATGATGGAAATTGGTATATATGGGCCATATGGCAATGAAAAGCCACTTCAATGTTTTGTGTAGCAAAGGCATATGGCAGCCACAACAAAAAGGGTTGGTTCTTCTTTTTATTAATATAAGTTTTGCTGTCATTAATGTATCCCTTGAATTTTATACCCTGCGCATTGAAATATAATAGCATTCCCCAATTTCCCATCTGAACACAACACAATGGTGTGGAGATGTGTTCCGCTTTGCTCATTATCTTTTGGTCTATTTGAACAGATGACTATCAAATACTTGTCATATATCCATCAATTTGATCACTAAAGTTACATTATTTGGTAGAGGAAAGTGTTGAATTAGTACTATCCACCTGAGTTTCATCCATCTAATATTCCAGGGCGTATACTTTTGATAAGTAAGTCCTTTCATGTAGCTCATGCCCACCTTAGCTTGAATAATCTCTCACGGTTTGTTTTAGGCAAACACCTTAGGTTTAGAATAATATTACTTGCCATAAGTATGAATGTAAACATTGCCATAAGTCAAAACGCGTCTACTGTTCATCCGCTTTTCAAACGCACAAAAGTTGGAGGGGATTTTTTTAGGGTTTAATGAAAGCTTGGCGCTATCGAGGCCATTTGGTGAAAAAATGTTGAAGGAACAGTGGAACACAACACTTCAGAACAGAATCTGTGTGTTTAAGTTGTAGATGACGACACTTGGTTTTTCTTCTTGGTAGAAGAACAACCATAAATTGTGTTTTTTATTTACTTTAATATGACATTGAGTCTTATGTGGGTACGACGTAATCAAGTAGTACTAACAGGAACGGATTCAATCAAAAGGATATTTTGTACCTGTTGAATGACACTAACACATGTGCGCGCTTAGCCTTGCAGAAAGGCTGCATCCCTCCTTTATTTTGACCATATATTTAAGTGATACATTCAAACAACATATAAATAATAGACATGTTTTTTAATAATAAACCTTCAACATACTGAGTTAATCTTTATTATGGTTATTAAATTTTCATAGTTTGTGTGAGGTGGCGGTACAGTTGTATATGGAGGATTGTATGTTGCGATGGATAATGAAACAAATGCCAGGAGAGAATGTATACTGAAGTTTGGGTTGAGCCATTCTTAGTGTATTTTTATGCCATGTTAGCCATAAAAGTAAGTCAACACTTTTTTTACCAGTTTTAATAATGGCTTGATTCGGTTTGATACAATGTAAAAAATATAATTGAGAGAATCTAGAGAGCACATATCTTTTATACATAACTTCCAGTTTATCAATAAGTACATTGCTCTTGAAATTGTACTTGATATTTACAATAATAAAGTTTAACAAACGATAAAAGGTAGCAAAATGATTATATGCTGAACCTAATACATCAAGAATTGTACCTAAGGACCTGCAATCTACATATAGCTGTTTAATTTCCTTAAAACAACGATGTTACTTTACCTCTATTTTTCACCAACAAGATTTTGAATACGATTAATTCATTTTATACTCCATTGACATCACAAAAGACGTTGGGCACATAAAACACACTAATTGTTAACTATTGTGATAAAATTGGTTCTGCTCCCTATCATCTGCCAAGAATGAAGAGATTATCGCATTTGATGAAAGGAGTTATATGCACAGTTATTTTTTTATATAAACGTATATAGGCAATGGATTTATATTATTTGTGATCTTGTGTCTGCATCATGTTGTTGACATTGTAAAATCTGATTTGATAGTGCATGTGACTTATGTATAACAACAAGAGTATATTTAAATGTGCATCATTGTAAGTAGGGGTGTCAATATTTCGACCCGAACCTGACCCGAGCATATTTGGGTCGTCGGGTTCAAATTTTAATTTGGGTTAATTGGGTCAACCCGAATTCGAAATCGGGTCAGACATCGGGTAAAATTTTATATCGGATTCGGGTCAACTCGATTGACCCGAATAAGATTTTTTTTATTTTTAAAAGTTAAAAATAATATAATTTATATTAAAAAAATTAGATATTTTACCCGAACTCGGGTTGAACCGAAGCCGACTAGACCCTGCCCGAATAGACCCGAACCCGAGTTCAATTCGGGTCGGGTTCAAGTAAATTATTTTTAGGCTTGACCCGAATTTGAACCGACCTGATTTACCCGACCCCGACCAACCCGACCCGATTCCCACCCCTAATTGTAAGTAGTCTCCATACATTTGCTCATGTCATATTAAAAATATCAAGAAACTATATTGAACTTTATTGCTTACCCTTAGATTGATTTTCAGGCTTTTGCGGTCATAGCCGTCTCCGCTTCATTGGGGATGAGTAACATTTCTTATTTCTTGAAAATACTATGTGTTGGTGACAAAATTCTAACAAGATGTTCATACTATTGAGGGTTAAGTCCATATATTACTTACTCTTCAATTTGTACACATCTAGGTAACGAACTTCAGATATTACTAATATCGTCATTAAACATTCAAATTTGTTCCAATATAGGTAATATGACCTCTTGGTGCCGGTCAAAATGCCGATCATTTTTCTAATCTTAACCGACACCAAATGGTTATATTAAATAAATTTGAAAGTTTAATGACGGTATTAATAATATCTGAAGTTCGTTACCTATATGTGTAAAAATTTGAAAGTAAGTTACTAATATATGGACTTATACCTACTATTGAGTTTACGTGACTTTGTGAAATGTGATATTGTAAGGACATGTGCATGTCATTACTTATTAGCTATTTGGCATGGTGTTTGACAAAACCTTTACGATCTCACACCAGGAAGAATGAAATTATATACTTCTATGGATACCAAGCTGACTAAACTACTGACGAAACATAACCTATATGCCCACTTGGCTATATAACTTTGATCCTATGGAAATAAGAGTATATACATTAGCTACTTACAGAATTTTTTTGTATGCATAGGTTTTTTTATTCTGTTATAGTATTATCTTAAGTCGAGGGTTTGTTGATTCCTTAACCAGCTTTCCTTTGTGAGGTGTGATCACTAATTGCCAATATTATAAGAACATATGCAATGGGCATTTCTCAAAAGCTTTTTGAAAGACTTGATATTATTTCACCAAGTCATTAACATGACTTTTTTATCAAATAAGATGACTTGAAGTACCAAAGACTTGATATTTTTCAAGTGTCTGAAGCAAAGACTTGACACAATTGTTTATTCATTTTATGCACAAACATTCACTCACTACCAAGCATGTTATTGCAATAACTTCATACTTTGGTAATAGCTTTTTGCATTGGAGAGTAAGTTTATAAAAAAGACTTTTTATAAGAAAATTAAATGAAACATTTGTATAAAAATTGTGTCAAGTTTTTGAAAAACTTATACAATGTAAATGCTCTAAGCTAAAACAAACACACACTAATGTAAATCAACGGTTATAAAGATGAACATATAATTAGTTAAATAAACTAATCCCAAACACTACTAATAATTCATTAAAAGACAACTAAACTAATAAAGAATTAACACAAACATGTAACAAATAATAAAAACAATCCGAAGCCATATATTTTATGTAACATAAAAAAATACTTATAAAACATAAAAAAGTAAAGCGAAAATCAGAAGTCATATCTGTCCATCGGTCGAGTTTTGCCACTTCTTTAATGTCAAAAATTGTATCAAGATTAACAACTCACGAATAACATGGTTCACAAAAAAGCAGATTGATAATACTTATTTATATAAACGTCATAAGTGATATAAAGGAATACATACGTAAGTGATGTAAAGGAAGATTTACATAAATATCAGGGAGGGTAATGAATCATAATCAAATTCTCTATACTGAAATACATCTTTTGACGCAATGACAAACACCTTCACATGGTAAGTCGAGCTAAGTAACAACAATAAAAATTCGTACCCATCAATAGGACATTCCAAACAAATATTACCAAATAAAAAAGTTAAAGGACAATTAGAAGTCATACCTGTCCATCGGACGGGTTTTGCCACTAATATATATATATATATATATATATATATATATATATATATATATATATATATATATATATATATATATATATATATATATATATATATATATATATATATATATATATATATATATATATATATATATATATATATATATATATACTAGCCTTTAGACCCGTCCGGTGGACGGGCTAGTTTTAAGTATATATTTTTTAATGAAAATTGAAGTTATGTGTGTTTGTATTAGAAGTTTAGTATATCTAGTGTTAGTTATGACATCAATATTTTAATAATGTAGCATAGAATGGACAAAAATAACGTAATTTAAGATATTTTATTTATTTACGAATATTATGAGTTAATAGAACTTGCATACGGTAATGTTATGAATAAGTTTGTTACATTAAAAAATTTACAATTTTATGAGGTAATAAATTTTGTATATGTTAATGTTATGAATAACTTTTTTACATTTTTCTTTAAAATTAATATTATTGTTAAGTTTTTTTTGTTAGCAAAACATTATAGTTAAATATTTTTTAAAAATGATTTTGTTTTGTAAGTTTTGTGGTAATGTGTATCCTAGCAAAAGTAATCCCAAAAAGCTGATTCTTGGTATTAATTTTTGTCACATGTATTATATAGCAACAGTGTATAGCCCAGTTCAAAACTTGACAATCCGAATATCTAAAAATATTTTCATTCTAGTAAGTCAAACTATTGTGATTCATTTGTAATTCCTATTTTATTTTCAAAGCATTTTATAGAAACCTTTATTGAATTACATGTGTCATTTTTATAGAGTATTGTATTTAATACATCATTTGTAATTCCTATTTTCTTTTTGAAACATTTTATGGAAACCCTTTAATGAATTACATGTGTCATTTTTATATAATTTTGTATTTAATACATTGTTTCACCATACTTCCTTATATATTTTTTTAGAATTTTGTATTTAAGGTATCATCTGTAATTCATATTTTCTTTTGAAGCATTTTATGGAAACTCTTTAATGAAGTACATGTGTCATTTTTATAATTTTGTATTTAAGGCATCATTGGTAATTCCTATTTTATTTTTGAAGCATTTTATAAAAACCTTTTAATGAATTACATGTGTCATTTTTATATAATTTTGTATTTAAGGCATTGTTTCACCATCATTCCTTATATCTTTTTATAAAATTTTGTATTTAAGGCATCATTTGTAACTCCTATTTTCTTTTTGAATCATTTTTTGGAAACCCTTTAAGGAATTACATGTCATTTTTATAGAATTTTGTATTTATGGCATTGTTTCACAATTATTCCTTATATATTTTTTTAGAATTCTGTATCTAAGGCATCATTTCTAATTCCTATTTTTTTTAAGTCATTTTATGAAAACCTTTTAATGAAATACATGTGTCAATTTTAAAATTTTGTATTTAAGGCATCATTTGTAATTCCTATTTTCTTTTTGAATCATTTTATGGAAACCCTTTAATGAATTACATGTGTCTTTTTATAGAATTTTGTATTTAAGGTATTGTTTCACCAACCTTCCTTATATTTTTTTATAAAATTTTTTATTTAAGGCATCATTTGTAATTCATATATTCTTTTTGAAGCATTTCTTGGAAACCCTTTAATGAATTACATGTCATTTTTATATAGTTTTGTATTTAAGGCATTGTTTCACCATCCATCCTTATATATTTTTCTAGAATTTTGTATTTAAGGCATCATTTGTAATTCCTATTTTTTCTTTTTAAAGCATTTTATGGAAACCTTTTAATGAATTACATGTGTCAATTTTAGATTTTTGTATTACCTATTTTCTTTTTAAAACATTTTATGGAAACCCTTTAATGAATTACATGTGTCATTTTTGTAGAATTTTGTATCTAAGGTATTGTTTTACCATCCTTCCTTATATATTTTTATAAAATTTTGTATTTAAGGCATCATTTTTAATTCCTATTTTCTTTTTGAAGTATTTTTGGAAACCCTTTAATGAATTACATGTCATTTTTATAGAATTTTGTATTTAAGACATTGTTTCACCATCCTTCCTTATATATTTTTCTAGAATTTTGTATTTAAGGCATCATTTCTAACTCTTATTTTCTTTTTAAGCATTTTATGGAAACCCTTTAATGAATTACATGTGTCAACTTTATAGAATTTTGTATTTAAGGTATTGTTTCACTATCCTTCCTTATATATTTTTATTGAATTTTTTATTTAAGGCATCATTTGTAATTCTTATTTTCTTTTTGAAGTATTTTTTTGGAAACCCTTTAATGAATTACATGTAATTTTTATAAATTTTGTATTTAAGGCATTGTTTCACCATCCTTCCATATTTGTTTTTCTAGAATTTTATATCTAAGGCATCATATGTAATTCCCATTTTATTTTTAAAGCATTTTATGGAAACCTTTTAATGAATTTAAATGTTGCAATTTTAGAATTTTATATTTACGGCATCATTTGTAATTCTTATTTTCTTTTTGAAGCATTTTATGGAAACCCTTTAATGAATTACATGTGTTATTTTTATAGAATTTTGTATTTAAGGCATTGTTTCACCATCCTTCCTTATATATTTTTCTGGAATTTTATATTTAAGGCATCATTTGTAATTCTTATTTTTTATTTTTGAAGCATTTTTTGGAACCCTTTAATAAATTACATGTCATTTTTATAGAATTTTGTATTTAATGCATTGTTTCACCATCCTTCCTTATATATTTTTTTTGAATTTTTTATTTACTACACCATTTGTAATTCCCATTTTCTTTTTAAAGCATTTTATGGAAACATTTTAATGAATTACATGTGTCAAATTAAGAATTTTGTATTTAAGGCATCATTTGTAATTCCTATTTTCTTTTTAAAGCATTTTATGGAAACCTTTTAATGAATTACATGTGTCATTTTTAGAGAATTTTATATTTAAGGTATTGTTTCACCATCCTTCCTAATATATTTTTATAAAATTTTTTATTTAAAATATCATTTGTAATTCCTATTTTCTTTTTGAAACATTTTTTGGAAACCCTTTAATGAATTACATGTCATTTTTATAGAATTCTGTATTTAAGGCATTGTTTCACCATCCTTCATTATATATTTTTCTAGAATTTTGTATTTAAGGCATGTAATTCTTATTTTCTTTTTAAAGCATTTTATGGAAACCTTTTAATAAATTACATGTGTCATTTTTAGAATTTTGTATTTAAGTATCATTTGTAATTTCAATTTTCTTTTTGAAGCATTTTATGGAAACCCTTTAATGAATTACATGTGTCATTTTTATAGAATTTTGTATTTAAGGTATTGTTTCATCATCCTTCCTTATATAGTTTATAGAATTTTGTATTTAAGACATCATTCCTAATTCCTATTTTCTTTTTGAAGCATTTTTTAGAAACCCTTTAATGAATTACATGTTATTTTTATAGAATTTTGTATTTAAGGCATTGTTTCATCATCTTTCCTTATATATTTTTTTCTAGAATTTTGTATTTAAGGTATCATTTGTAATTTCTATTTTCTTTATAAATCATTTAATGGAAACCTTTTAATGAATTACATGTGTCAATTTTAGAATTTTGTATTTAAGGGATTATTTGTAATTCCTATTTTCTTTTTTGAAGCATTTTATGGAAACCCATTAATGAATTACATGCGACATTTTTATAAAATTTTGTATTTAAGGCATTGTTTCACCATCCTTCCTTATATATTTTTATAGAATTTTGTATTTAAGGCATCATTTGTAATTCCTATTTTGTTTTTGAAGCATTTTATGGAAATGTTTTAATGAATTACATGTGTCATTTTTATAGAATTTTGTATTTAAGGCCTTGTTTTACCATCCTTCCTATATAAGGGTTTTTTGATTTTGATTTTTGATATATATATATATATATATATATATATATATATATATATATATATATATATATATATATATATATATAGAGAGAGAGAGAGAGAGAGAGAGAGAGAGAGAGATGGGATCATTAGAAAACATTCCCTTGGTAGAAAACCTAGAAAATAATACAAATCTTCCTCCTTTTTTTCACACCAAAACTACAGGGTGTCGAAATGTAATATATCAATCTTTGGGGGTAAATCTCACATTTTTCAAAATTTCATACTACTTTTCTTCGTTTCTTCCTTTTTTTCATTTCTTCACACCACGGTCTGCTATATTGTCTTTCTAACTAAAATAAACACAAGATCCAAACCACGATTCATGTTTTTTATATATAATCCGAGAACAAATTGATTCATGGTTTACACATATTAAGATTTGCGATCTTGCATTTGTGTTATTTTTTATTATCTCGAGTTACGATGAACAAATTGATGAGGTCATTAAGTTAGGTAATCATCTCGATTCATGATCTTGTGTTTACTGTAGTTTATTTTTTGTAATTATTGTTTTTAATGATTTTGGGTGTCGGATTGTTAATTTTAATTAGCTAATCATCATGTTTGAAAAACTGCACGCAAGGTGTTTGATAAAATGTTTCATTGTAACTTTATATTGTGATGCACTAATTTTAGTGTATTGCTTCACATTGCGTTAATTGGAAGCGTGGTCCGAACTGATAAAATGTTTCGGTTTGTCTGATATCATGTGTGCCACTGATATGTGACATGATATACACTCAGGACATAGGAAATCAGATATGTGGTTATCGTTGTAGTTAGATGTGGTTCAAGAGGTTGCATCATGTGTACTTTTTATAAACATCTTACGTTTAACAGAATATTCATTGTGAATGACAAGCTATTTTTATATATTTTTGTGCGTGATTGAGTAGAAAAGTAACTATTCTGTATAATGAAATATGTTTTAGTTGTGTTGTGTCGTTTGGACCATTCACGGGTTTGGAGAACAAGCTTTTAGTATACACTCCCATGCATTTCTATACGCGTCTTATCTAATTGTATCGACTTTAGGTATCTAGATTTTTACTAAGTTATGGGTTATAAGCTTCAAAAGAGGTGACAAATGAGCTTGCAATCCTAAATAAAACGTTTTGACCAAATTTTACTTGCACCCTCTATTTATGATATGTAAAGAACCGCAAAGATAGAGTGGGTGTTGTGAGTTCTTGTGAAAAAGATGCACGCAAGAGCGCACCATCTACTGCTAAAGTTGGACCACCAAAACTAGTTTGCCTAATGGTAATAAACTAGTTCGTATATGAAAGATGTTTAAGGAGCACCTAAATGATACATTATAAATGTGATGCGTTAATTTAGAACGTTATTGCTCTTGCATTGGGACTAATAAATAAAATGATATTTACGGGTGAACGAATACCTTGAGGTATGTTCGTTTTTTATGGCCACGAGATCCTAGTAATTGTTCAGATACTTTTTTTATATGACTTTACGAACTCTTCTTGGGTAATGTTTCACGTTCCAAAATTAAGTTTATTCGGTTTTTGTTGCAAAAATATCACTAAGATAAGTGGTAACACTATTATCAAATTCTCCTCATTCATTGAATTCCACTATACTGCCTTCAGCAAGTTCTATGAACAGTATCTCATTTCACTTCACAATGTCAGTATGCATTACATGTATTAGCTAAGGAATTGTTACTACGATAATGAGCAAAAGCCATCTCATCCCGCAACATGTGAGAGTCTATATGCTCCTTAATATAAGATGTTGTACTACATGGCGTGCAAAATTATTGTGGAAGTTACTTCTGAGTCTATTGCAAGTCCTAGTAACAATTAACATTCTATTGTTGATTACATTTCTTAACATCGTTTATATTTTATGCAAGGAATAATCATGTCATTGCTCGTAAACAAGTGAAGAGTTCGTTCTCACATGTGAACATCTCAGATACATGTGCATGAGATCATAAACATTAACATAAAGTTCAAATGGAATAATGGCATGAAAATCATGTTAGCCCTAAAATGTGAGCGCCATTTACGGAATTACATTAGTTTGATATAGCCACACACGCACGGACTAGTTTTATTAAGTTAGAATAGTTCGTGTGTGACAAGGCTATATATACCCCTCCATACTTCCATGGAGGGGTGAGGCTTTTCATTCTTTGTGTATTTCACTTCTCTCTCTAAATACACACACTACATTCAAGCTTTATCTTTCTCTCTCTAAAAATGTCTAAACATTACTTTTATCCTCCCCGACCTCCGGATCACCCTCTTGTTAGCTTGAATCTTATGATGTTAACAATTGGTATCAGAGCTAACCGGGGGTGTTTTGTGTTTGTGTTTGCTTATTTCTTGGTTTTCGTGGCTTTTAGCAGCTCATTTATGCTTATTCTTTAAGTTGTTTAGTCACGTAGATCTTGTTCTTGATTATCAGTCACATATTCTGTCCCATTCTGCTTGTATGTCATAAATTCAGTCAAAGTCCCACTTTTCTCTCTCTTTCCTTCCTTGTGATCTATTTTTTATATCAGCTTTTCTGAAAAGCTGTAAGATTGGTCAGTGGTTTATGTTGTATTCATTTTTTTTCGGATATACTATTGTTATTCTCTTTTCCCAATGCATAGATCTGGTTTTTTATTTGTGGGTAAAAGATGATATGAAAAAAAAATGATGGAACAGATCCAGTATTTTCGGAACCACCAAAGAAAAAAAAATATAACAAATAAAAAAGTCAAAACCCTTTTCCGATGGTGATTCCGATGGGGATTCCTATAGTGATTCCGATGAAGCTTATTCTGATGCTCTTTCCGATGCTTATTCTGATGCTTATTCCGATGATCATTCTGATGATCATTCCGATGATCATTCCGATGGGATTATTCCTATGGGATCATTCCGATGACTCAAAACCATCTTTTACCATTACTCTCCCACACCCCTCACCGAGTCAACTCGGTAATTACCGAGCTGACCGGGTCAACTCAGTGAGTCAAGATTACCTCTAAACTGACAAACATCACCTTTTAACTCCCATCAACACCATCTTTATCAAACTATCCCATCGTCACCTTATCCCAACTAGACTTAAAACTAATAACAAATCACAATGATCTCAGAATCGGTATTTTTAATGTCAAAGATCTTCAAGATCTATACCATATCTCATCATAGATCGTGTTGAAGGCATGGCCTCCTATATTTTTCGAACTCAACATATCAATCATGAACAAGAGTGTTCATATTTTTTGTTGATTCGATTTGTATTTACATACAGACGAACTATTCACTTACCCGAGACCCCTGTTTGGATCTTGACGTCAACTTTCTCTCTTTGATTGCTTTGTTTTGAGTGTTGTTCAAATCAAAGTTATATGATGAAAATGGTTTGTGGGTTTCTGTGCCTATTCACTTGTTTTGGATACTCGAACCATATGAACAAAGGGTTTGAATCTGATGGGTATCTATGGTGATCTCTAAGATGGTTTATGTAAGAGATGATCTTCGGTTTGAGATGATCTTTGGTTTTGTAATTGATGGTTTTTGTGACTGAGTTTACGAGGAAGATGATGGGGGCGGATGTTCTGAGGTGTATGATTAGGTGTGAGAAAAAATTAGGGTAAGATGTATCCCTTTATCCCACGTCTATGGTCAGTTGACTGGGTATCTTATACACAATGTTGGACTGTCTCTCTTTTGGTTGGACCGAAATTTGAGTATTTGAATAAAAGGTTAAATAATGGGCTGGACTCAATATATGAATCATAAGGAGATATGTATCTTTTTGGGTAATGTTAAACGACAGTGGGCAAGGACGAATAATAGGCACTTTTGAACACATATCTTTTATGTCGGCTACCCGTTATATTTCTGATCGAAAGTGCTTAAACGACAAAGAAAATTCTAGGTTTTAAACCTAATATTTTCGAAGATTGTTGGGCATGTGATTGACGTTGGGCTTAAATGACAATTTGTCTAGGCAAGTTTTGTCCCTTAATGACAATTCATCTCATAATTTGTTCTAGATAACGACATTCACAAACACAACACCAAAGCAAACAAAACACTTAACGCTAAAACGATCCGATATAAGATTCACTTTAACGACAACGGCTAGTTTTGATTCTACAAAGACAAGTGATCACGAAGTGGATTGGTATTCTTTATTTGAAGTTGAAGTGGGATTTCATGAAGGCGTCTACTTATTTCATCATCGAGCCTTCCTTCTATTTTTCTACCCCTTTTCTTCAAACCCAGTTTATCGATTGATGACTTGCTTGGGCGATAAAATTTATGATTGAGACTTGAATTATCTAGTTTCCACTGTCAAGGGGTGGATGGTCGACGACATGGATAACTATCATTTTTGGGTGTCACACGCAGTTGCTCGTGTGGATAACTTCAAGAGGTATAAGAGACTTGTTTCTGCATCGTTCTTCAATCGACACAAGTGCAAGCTTAAGTAACAAATTTGGGGGATTGTACTTCAGTTTCAAGTTTGGAATATTGGGTTTACTTCACATGTGGTCACAACAAATAGCCGAATGAATTCGAGGTTGGTAAGTTAGACAGAGAGAGATGTAATCAGCAATCAATTCTCACGGGATATTTATGAGCTACACAACGACAATGGCACTTCATAGTCTAAGCAAAAATTTTCAAAGTTTCTTACTGACTTTCAAAACTTTTCAAGACATTTGCTTAAGACTAAGAACTTCTCGTGTATATGGACGTCCACGATAATGATGCTTCCGAGAGTTCGAAATCATCATGGGGAAAGATCGTGTACTTTGAAGTAATCGGATCAACTTCCAGGGGGAAGTAGTGTACATGGAATGGTATCTACTTACTTTATATGATTTTTATGAAGTATTTTGCAGGTGTGAGAAGAATTGTTGCTGATTTATTGCATGTTACCCCAAACGGATTATCACCAAAACCTAAACGACATGAAACAGTATAAAAGCAGTGTTATTTGGTGTGGTTCTTCTACAAATTTCTACTGTGCACTTCAACCGATGAGCTAGAAGATTGTTCAAACTACATCAAAGTGTCAGAATCTGCTTAAGATACAAATATTGGTTTGGGGGGAAGCTGATTCAGAAACTTCGTCAAAAAGAAGTCTATGAAGAAAGTTTTTTAATACATGCTGCATGAATTGGAGGGAAGTTAATCCAAATCATGCATATTACAATTGTTCCACAACAAGCGAAGACAAAGAGGATTCAAGCTGAGGTACAAGTTATGAAGACCAGAAGACTTATAAGACATCCTCAGCATTGGAAGCGCCTTGGAAGACTTTATTTTGTTGTATTTGTACTTGTTAGGAACATTGTAAGTAATTCCGTATGTCTCTACATTGGGGGAAGATTGTTAGCCCTAAAATGTGAGCGCCATTTACGGAATTACATTAGTTTGATATAGCCACACACGCACGGACTAGTTTTGTTAAGTTAGAATAGTTCGTGTGTGACAAGGCTATATATACCCCTCCATACTTCCATGAAGGGGTGAGGCTTTTCATTCTTTGTGTATTTCACTTCTCTCTCTAAATACACACACTACATTCAAGCTTTATCTTTCTCTCTCTAAAAATGTCTAAACATTACTTTTATCCTCCCCGACCTCCGGATCACCCTCTTGTTAGCTTGAATCTTATGATGTTAACAGATCACCTCCACAAAGAAAGGTAAATGGGCAACCAAACGTCATACCAGTTGTTTGTATGGGTTTTGAGAGTATAGTCTCTGTGCATATGCATTTTTTACTTGAAAATCTTGAGATCAGGTATTGGTTGTATGTTTTTTGTAGTTATAGATTTAGTTGATCTGTCCCAAATGAGTATTTCACGCTACATATGACAGGTAATATATTATATTAAAATTTATATTGTTTTACATAATATTGATGCACCTTTGGTTTATAAACTGATGCACTATTTATCGACAGGGTGTATGGTTATAACTCTATGGATGAGACCTTAAGGAATGAATCAGAATGTGCTGATAAAAGGCAAATCTACCTCACTGTTGAAAGAAAGAATGTCATAGATCGAGGACCTACCCATGTATAAATAGTGACAGGCAGATAGAAAAGCACCCAATTCAGATACAACAAGCTTTGTTTGTTATGCAGCTGGTTGTTATGACTGTTCAAGATTAAGAGATCATGTTCAATGGCTTTATGTGATGTTGTGTTTCATGCACTTTTGTGTTCTCTTCATGTTCGCGAGGATAACTTTGGTTGTTCCTTGGTTCAACTTTCCTACAAATAATCACAATATCTGGATGCGTATAATACATGTATTTATGTCTGGATATTAGAATTATGTTTTAATATATAGATTGCATTTCAGTTTTCTAGTATGAAACCTACTGTTTGCATACTACTGTATATGAATTCTACCTTACCTAAATAATAACACTTTCTTTTATTTGCTGATGCACCTTTATTTATAATATTGATGCATCATTATTGTTATAGAATTTGAATTGTGTTTGACAAGCAAAGTTGATATATCATTTCAATCATATTTAACAATAATAGATAACAATATGTTAGAAACAATGACTAACATAAATCTTAAAAAAATGAAAAAAATAATTAAAACATAGTAGAGGTACACTAACAATGTCCAAAAGAGACATTCAAAATAACATTTATAACAATAATCAACAATGTCGTTGGACTCCAAAACATATTATAGTCAGGTACTATTAAGCATAACCCGACCTTCACGATGCAAGAATCAAATGACGTCTTGCTGAAACATCCCTATGTCATGCAGTTGCAACTGCGCTTTTTTTGAATGGTTATACATCACAAGATTTTATAGAGCAACAACCTTCATTTCTTTTGATTTACCTTGCTTGGAACTGTGCCTGTTTTGGTATTTCAACAATGAAGAACCAAGTAGTCTACTACTTATTGTATCAGACTCGACAAATTGAATTATTTTGGCATACTCTCTTGTAAATTCAACAAGGCCATCCCTATGGCTCAGCTTTTTCTCACCGGATTCACCTAATTTCATCATTTGATTACCCATTTGACCACTTTAATTTATGTCACCATTTTTAGACATAACATGTCTATCTTGTTCAAGAAAGGCGAATCCACCGTCCTTTTTGTGTCTTGCTTTGGAGGTTGAAGTCCCATCCTTGAGCGAACATTAGTTTCACCTATGATAGCTGCAAAAAAACCGTAAACAATAAAAACCAAAAAAAAAATATAATAACAAATTACGTCAAAATGATGCAATTAAATATACAAAATGATGCATGAAATCATACAAATGGGTGCACTAAACTATACAAACGGATGCACCAAATATTTAATAAATAAGTACCTCAAAAAATGATCACTCCTAGGAAAATAAAAAAAGTTTTAACTGACTGATGTCTTAAATTTAACTAACACAATCAACAGTTATGCATTAAAAAATGTTAACTTCTGGAAAATCAAAATCCTAACACGACCCATTTAGGCTTAAACCTAAAGAATACAACAACAACATGTTTGATGTTAACACACTCTCTAACCCATTTTACTAGCTTCATATGAATCTACATGTTTAGGATTTGAACATGCAGTCAACAAACTTTGGAAGCAACTCACTGACAAGAATATGATCAGCAACTAAATCTCATAAATGAGATGAAGTAGAGGAGGAGGATATCTAATAGAGAGTCCGCTCACAGATCATGAATGCGGGAACATAAGCACCTTGATGAGATTTCTTCACGGGTTATGTGGCTTCATAATGAAAATAACCACCAGCTTATGCATATACTAAATACTTTTTTCTAAGACTCATGATCTTGTCGTTAAGAGAATACTCAGCCCAAGGAGGAGGATCATGGACTACGTAAAATGGTCACTGACGTGCAACTTAATGACACCTACACTACTTTTTGTTATGTCAATACTTAAACTAAAGTATACGCATCGTGTAAACACTAATATTTGTTACCAAAACTATCAAGACCAGTGAGTTACTTTAATGTGTTGGTTCTACAAAACCTGTTGGAACTTAACTAGAGGAATATGAAGCAAACTTTCAAACAAAAATTAAATCGGTAAATATATCTAACTCGTAACAAGCATGAAAACTAATGCGATATGTGTAATAAACAGATTATGTAACTTACTGAGTTATGATCAGTCAGCCTTCTGTATTTAGTTGGGCATATTGCAAGTTGTCTGAAAAGAAAGTTGACATTCCATTCCGATATGGTTGGATTTTGTTCAACATTACATAGACTTGGAGTACACCTTTCCACAGCTAGTACATGTCCACTCCTCATCTCTATGAACACCTACATCATAATTACCACAAATTAGGAAAACGAATGCAAAAAATAATAAAACGTAATATTAAGCAAAATTTGAAATCCCCTAAAATATTGTTGGAAATACGTTTTACGTATTAGAAATGTTCGGTCACTCCAACAATAGTCTAAGTAATATCTCGTAGTTTAGTTTTACTAATATTAAGCATACAAGGCTAAGCCAAGCCTACAACATGTGTAGGCCGGCCCAACTTGTAAGCCCAAGCCCATCTCATGGGCTTGAGTATATATAAACCCTCTCCTTATATGGAGAGGGTGTGGTTTCATTCATTTTTACACATAGTTATTCACTTTCTCTCTCTAGAAGTGTGTGTGAAATCATCTATCTTTTTATCTCTTTCTCTCTCTAAACATAAGCTAGATTTACAATATCCTACAAATGGTATCAAGAGCCATGGGACGATTGTTTGGTTTATGTGTTTATGTTCTTGATTCATACGCCTATTTTGATCCAAATACATTCGTACCAAAAATTTTTTTTTGTTTTTTATGGTTTTTTCGTGATACAAATCTTCTACATAGTTGTGGTAGAGATTTGGTATATTTACTTTGGCTAAAACATAAAACTTTTGGGTGTTTTGATCATTTTTTGGCTTAAAATCTCGAATTGGTTGAGTTTTGTCCGGGAAACGCGGGTACTATTCCGACAGCTTCCATCAGAAAAGGGTTTACACATTCCGATCGTTATTCCGACGGGTATTCCGATAGTGTGATTCCGATAGTGATATTCCGACAGGTTTTTCCGATTGGTTATTCCGATAGATTATTCCGACAGGGGTATTCCGATAGATTATTCCGACAGAGTTTTCCGACAGTTTATTCCGGCAGGGGATATTCTGATAGATTATTCCGACAGGGGTATTCCGATAGATTATTCCGACAGAGTTTTTCGACAGTTTATTCCGACAGGGGATATTCCGATATTATTCCGACAGGCTTTTCCGATCAAATATTCCGATCAATATTCCGACGATTCAAAAATTATTCCTTTAAAAATTTCGTGAGTTTTTGTTCGTCTTGGAATTTTTTGGTCATCGAGAACATATTTTAGGGGATTTCAACATTGTTTCTCGACTTCAACACATAACAACAAACACATTTACTTTCTCTCATTGTTCGATCAACGTTTCTAAATCTTTACTTATTGAAATGGAGTACACATCTCTTACGGATAAGTCCATCCTCTCGGGTACGGATAATCGTCCACCAATTTTGGTGAAGACTATGTACGAGGATTCGGCTTCCCGAATGGAACTTTATATGTTGAACAAAGAGAATGGACATCTCATTTGGGCATCGGTGCTCAATGGACCATTGGTATATCGTACTGTGATGGAAGGTTCTATTACTCGTCCTCGCACAACGGGTGATTTAACTAGAGATGATAAGATTTAAGATAAGTGTGATAAGTATGCCACAAACATCATTCTCCAAGCCCTTCCTCCAGATGTCTACAAACTCGTCAGCAAACATAAAGTTGCCAAAGAGTTATGGGATAGAATTCGTGTTCTAATGCAAGGCACCTCGTTAACTAAACAAGAACGAGAGTGTAAGCTATATGATACGTTTGATAAGTTTGTCTACGTTCCCGGGGAGACTCTCAATGATTACTACTTGAGATTCACTTTATGGTTGAATGAGCTCAATATTTATGGCATGGCAATTCCGACATTTCAGCTAAACACCAAGTATTTAAATACTCTTCCTTCTGAATTGAGCAAGTACGTAACGGCTGTAAAATTGGCTAAGGATTTGCATAACACCAATGTGGATCAACTTCAAGCTTTTCTTCAACAACACGAATGCCATGTGATCGAGGCTCGGTTGTCTACACCACAAGTTCGTGATCCACTTGCCATGTATGCTTCTCAACAAATGACCCCCCAACAAAACATGGCTTACACTTATCAACAACCATCATACTTGCAGCAGTCATAACCACACACCTATCAGCAACCACAACAACCATCTTATCAACCACCAATGATGACACAACAAGTATTTCAACAAAGTTTTCTTCAAAAGCCTGATCCACAGCAACCAACACATCAGGCATCTCCATCACAAGCTATCATTTCTCCAATGGGCTATACTCCTTAGCAAGGATATTTTCCAATTGAAGCACCACAAGCACAAGCCCTCTACTCCAATGAACTTCCACCAATTGAAGCACCGGTCTTTACTCCAAATGATACGCCAACTGATGTTCTAGACCATCTCACTGCCTACTTGTTAAAACTTGTTGCAACTAGAGGATTTCACCAACGAACAATCAGCTCCGCACTTCTTCAAATCCTCGATAACAAGCCACTATTCAAGATGGTCAAGTGACGGTGCAAACCATTCATGAAAGGCAAAATTCATATGGACCTCCTACAAGGACCTTGAATGCTCAAGCTGTGAATTCTCAAGCTAGTGGAAATGGAAGCACTGTTGGTCCTCAAAAGGCTGTGACTTGCTACAATTGCCGAGGACAAGGTCATATGGCTAGGGAATGCATTCAGCCGAAAAGGAGAACGGATGCAACGTGGTTTCGTGAGAAGATGTATTTGGTCGATACTCAATCTAAAGGAAAAATTTTGGATTAAGAGGAGTTAGCATTTCTTGCAGACCCTGGGGCAGCAGATAATGAAGGAATTGCAGTCGTCTCTACTTCTAATGCAGCATATCAAGCAGATGATCTTGATGCATATGATTTAGATTGTGATGACATTCACTCAGCCCAAGCTGCACTCGTTGCTAATCTCTCTCACTACGGTTCTGATGTCGTCAGTGAGGTACCAACCACATCTAATAATGTTCATGATGATTCACATCATGTTGAGCATGAAAATGACTACCTCGAACAGCATTCGGGAAGTAGTAACTCAAATGATGCGGTATCTAATCCAACACATTTGAGTGAACCTCAACCAAATGCTACGACGGGTATGGAATCTTATGATCAACGTGATTTGCTAATGGTGCTTAAACATATTATTGATAACATGCATGTGGTTGTTCGATAAACCATAGATATGAATGCCAACCTAACCGTTGAGCTTGCGCTGATAAGGAAAAGGTCAAAACTATTGAAATGGTCCCTCAACCAGAGAAAATAACTTATTCTGAATTTGACCAATTTCGTTTTGAAAAGATTGAACACTTAAACGAAATAGAATCATTAAAAGCTACTCTTTCCAATGAATTAAAAGAAAAAGAGTCGGTTGTAAGTGATTTTCATAAACTTAAAATGGATTTCGAAACTCTCGAGTATAAAAAGTTTGAATCAGAAATTAATGCTACCAAACTTTTAAATTCAAGGAACAACAGCTTTTAAAACAATAGATTCCACATAAAGGGTTCATCTTTTAACTAAATCATTTAAAGAACTCGAACTCAAGCGTCTTCAAGATTTACCACCTAATCCCGGTTATGCAAAACAAGCTCAGGAATATATTCCTTGTCTTTATGATGTGACCATAATTGGCAAATCGAAAGAAGCACCTTATGTTTGTAGTACTGAGGAGACACAATCACTTGTGGAAGAAACTCATTCTAAAATGCTTTCAAAATTCCATAAGCTTGATTATGTTCAGCACAATAAAGATCAATTTTCTAAAAAGACCCGTATTCGTTTACAAAAGGAATTAGCTCAATTAACAGTTTTTGTGCCTCAAAGTTTGTCAATGGAAAACCTTCCTAGTACGTCTCCTACACTTGTCAAAAAGGATTTAACTAAGTTAATTACACTGGTAAGTAAGGTGTCAGATAGCTTAAATGCGGTGCACCAACACTTTGTCGATTTTGACAAGGTCGTTACGGAACGTATGACGGATACGGCCATAACGGAAGGTGAATGGAAATTTGATCACACTAGAGCTGCGTTTCGAGACGAAATTGTTCCATTTGTAAACAATGTTATAGTTAGTCTTAGTAATATTGATCAAGATTTGCTTTTGGAAATAGAAGAAGTCAGACGTGTTTTCAATGAAATGGATGATGCTTATGAAAACAATTTACTTGAAATAGAACGAGTTTCACGCCAAAATGATCACCTTCTGAAGCAAGTGATGTCTCATGATATTGTTTCTGTCTGTGTGAATAAAAGTGTTGATAATGATTCTATTATGCATAATTTTGAATCTGTGGATAATGTGGTAGATAGTACTTGTCACAAATCTGACGCTGAATTTTTAAAGCTTCAAGATTCGTATTCTTCGCTTTCAAAACGTTTTAATGAGATTCAAACACATTGTATTTCGCTTGAATGCAAGCAACAATTTATTCAAGAGCTTTTTGAAAAGTCTTTCGAAGGTGTTAATATAGATGATGCAAATTTTCAAAAGAATTTTCGATTGAATTTACAATCAAAACAGCGTCAGCCAAGTGACAAGGTTGCTAAATCATTGCTGATAGACATAGAGAAATCTAAGGAGATTAATTGTGTGAACGTACTTGAGGCCGCTGAGAATTTAAACTTGATCTAGATAACCGAGTTTCCAAGATTTTGTCCAAAGTTGATAACTTAAAATAGAAAAATACACAACTTTTCGATTCAGTAAAGCCCGCATGTGTTAATACCACTACACATAATCAATCATTGATTGAAAAATTGAATCGAAAGTCGGTGGAAATATCTGATTTGAGGGAACAAATTTGTGATAAAAATTTGGCTTTGACTGAATTAAAGGAAACACTTCGTACCCTAAAAGGTAAGAATGTTGTGGATAACGCAGCCACTGTCTCAACATCATCCTCTAGTTCAATCAAAACGAACCTCATCACCGTCACACCACTTAACAAGGGCCCTAGGACTAAACCATCTCAAACATTGGTCACTAAAGATAAGGCAAAATCAAAACCAGTTTCTAATATTCCCGTGTTGCCTTCTATAGGAGTAAGCACCACTACTAAGGCTCAAAGATCTAAGCTTTAAATAAACAAGAAGAATGATAGGATCTTGCCCCCATCTAGTAGTCAAGTGAAGAAGAAAGTAGAAGCCTATACTAGGAATGTTATTTCTGTTTTGAATAAAAATAATCATGTAGCTAAACCTAACGGCACTGCGGTTGTGCATCGTTCTAAGCCTACTGTGAATTCTAATTTGAAATGTTGGAATTGCAATGAATGTATGTTTTCTAGTCGTCATGATTCTTACCTTATTGACCATGTGAATGAGATGAATGCCCAGAAAAATGGATTAGAATGGAAACCGACTGGGAAAGTGTTAACCCAAGTTGGTTGGATGTGGCGCCCCACTGGTAGAACTTTCACTATAGTAGGAAATGCGTGCCCTTTAACTAGGATCACTCCCACTAAAGCGAAGAAAGCGTGCCCTTTAAGTAGGAGTATCAAGGCTACCAACACATAAGCGTGTTTTTTAACTAGGAACACCAACACTACTGTAGGAAACAAGTGCCCTTTAAATAGGTCTACTCCCACTATAGTGCCCGCTAATAATCCAAAACCTCAGAAAGTTGGAACAGTGTAACCTGCTAGTGGTAAAACTCACACTAGAAAACGCCGGAAATCTAAGGATCACACAAATGTTAGCAACTCTGATAATATTATATCTGTGCTAACAATCCGGAACCAATAGTTTCTAATGCACTGTCTACTGTTATTGTTGAAAACAGGTGGTCCAAATCGTTCTCTGGTATTTGGACTCTGGTTTCTCCAAGCATATGACCGGAGATCTCTCCCAGCTCAGAAATTTCATCAGCAAGTTTCTTGGTACGGTTCGATTTGGAAATGATCATATTGCAAAGATAATGGGTTACGGTGAATATCATATTGAGAATGTTATAATTTCAAGAGTGTATTATGTGGAAGGTCTCGGTCACAACTTATTTTATGTGGGACAATTCTGTGATGCAAACCTAGAAGTTGCTTTTCGAGAGCATACCTGCCTCATTCGTAATTTGGAAGGGGTTGATTTATTGAGAGGTACTCGAGGAAATAATTTGTACACTTTGTCTCTACAAGATATGATGGCCGCTTCTCCCGTATGTCTTCTCTCCAAAGCATCGAAGACTAAGTCATGGTTATGGCATCGACGGTTATCTCATCTTAACTTTGACGCTATTAATCATTTGGCGAAAAACAAACTTGTTCGTGGTCTTCCTAAACTTACTTTTCACAAGGACCATCTGTGTTCCGCGTGTACAATGGGGAAGAGCACTAAGAAATCATACAAACCCAATATTGAAGACACCAACCAAGAGAAGCTTTATCTGTTGCATATGGATCTTTGTGGGCCAATGCGTGTCGAAAGTCTTAGTGGTAAAAGGTACAACCTCATCATTGTGGATGATTAATCTCAGTTTACATGGGTGAAATTTCTTACAACAAAAAATGAGGCACCTAAATTCATCATCGGATTTCTCAAGGTGATTCAAGTGCGTCTCAACACTACTATCCGACGCATTCGTAAAGATAATGGAACCGAATTTGTGAATCAAATTTTGCGTGATTATTATGAAGAAGTTGGCATATCTCATGAAACATCCGTTGCTGGCACTCCACAACAAAACGGTGTCGTTGAAGGGCGAAATCGCACACTTATGGAAGCTGCTCGAACGATGTTAATTTACGCAAAGGCTCCATTGTTTTTATGGGCAGAAGCAGTATCTACAACAGTTTTCACCGCAAAATCGGTCACTAATTCGTAAACGCCATGGTAAAACACCTTATGAGCTTCTACATGGAAAAGTACCAGACTTATCATATCTTCATGTATTTGGTTCTCTTTGCTATCCAAATAATGATGGTGACAATTTGGGAAAACTTCAACCCAAGGCTGATATTGGTATATTCATTGGTTATGCACCCACAAAGAAGGCATACTGAATCTACAACCGTAATTCTCGAAAGATCCTCGAAACTATGAATGTTGATTTTGATGAGCTGACAGCAATGGCTTCTGAGCAAAGCAGCTCTGAACCCGCACTTCATGAAATGGGACCCAATAAGATTAGTTCTGGTCTTGTCCCAAACAACCCTACTTCATCATCATTTACACCACCTTCTAGGAATGAATGGGATACGTTGTTTCAACCGTTCTTTGATGAATTTTATACTCCTCCAAGTATTGTTGCTCCAGAACCTGAGGTAATAGCTCCAGTTACCGAAGTTATCGTTCCAGCAACCGAAGCACAATTAGATATGTCAGCACCTAACATTGGTCAAGATATACCTTCAACAAGTAATTCTCAACCAACACCCGAATCAACTACCTATTTCATGCCTATTGATGATGAAGAGGATGATGATGATCACGATTTGGAATTTACTCAAATGCGTGAACTTCCATTCATTGGTTTACCTATTCCCGACCATAATCAAGTCGGGTCGTCCACCTCAGAGGAAGCTCCTACTACGGTCTACTCCAATCCACGGATTCGTGAACATGACAGCAAGTGGACAAAGGATCATCCGATAGATTCTATTATTGGTGACCCTAATCGTCCGACATCCACACGAAGTCAGTTACAAGAAAGTGCAATGTTTTGTCATTTTGATGTTTTTCTCAGTGAAGTTGAACCTAAGACGTGGCAACAAGCATTTACCCAATCTTGTTGGATAGAAGCTATGCAAGAAGAACTTAATGAATTTGTACGTCTTGAAGTATGGGAACTTGTCCCATGCCCGGATCAAGTGCAGTTACTCACTTTGAAATGGGTTTACAAGTTGAAACTCGACGAGTAGCTCGTGGATACAAGCAGTTATTGGGCATCGAATTTATGGAATCCTTTGCACCTATTGCTTGTTTGGAAGCTATTAGACTATTCATTTCTTATGTAGCCCACATGAATATGATCGTCTATCAGATGGATGTGAAGAGGGTATTTCTTAATGGTGAAATCAAGGAAGAGGTTTATGTTCAACAGCCAGATGGTTTTGTGAATTCTAAATATCCTAATCATGTGTACAAGCTTAAGAAGGCTCTGTATGGGTTGAAGCAAGCTCCACGCATATGGTATGATCTATTGTCACAATTCCTCATTACGCAAGGCTTCGCTAAAGGCTAGGTGGATCCCACACTGTTCATTCAGAAATGAGGTAAAGATATGATTATGGTACAAATATATGTTGATGATATTATATTTGCTGCCTCGACCCAAACCTTATCTGATGAGTTTGGGACACTCATGTCTTCCAAGTTTAAGATGTCAATGATGGGCAAGGTATCATTATTTTTAGGACTTTAGATATCTCAGAGTCCTAGAGGCATCTTTATCAATCAATCCAAGTATGCCCTTAAATCGCTTAAGAAATATAAGATGGAATCTTGCGACCCCGTGGATACTCCAATGGTGGAACGAACTAAGCTTGATGCAGATCCACATGGAGTTGTTTTTGATCCGATACTTTATCAGGGAATGATCGGTACCATTCTATATATCACAGCTAGTCGACCTGATCTTCAATTTGCTATATGTATGTGTGCTCGATATCAAACTAGGCCTACTGAGTTACACTTGGCTACTTTTAAACGGATCTTTCGATATCTTAAAGGAACCATTAATCAGGGACTTTGGTGTTTAAAGGACTCTTCGGTCGCACTAATGGCATATGCAGATGCGGATCACGCGGGTTGTCAAGCTACAAGGCGTAGCACGATTGGAACTTTGCAACTACTAGGAGATCGACTAATCAGTTGGGCATCGAAAAGGCAGAAAAGCGCTGCAATTTCAAGTACGAAAGCAGAATACATAGCTATGTCCGGTTGCTGTGCTCAAATTCTTTGGATGAGATCGCAATTAACCAACTATGGTCTAGGTTTCAACAAAATTCTGATGTACTGCGACAACAAAAGTGCAATTGCCTTATGCTGCAACAATGTTCAATTCTACCGGTCGAAGCATATTGACATTCGCTACCACTTTATCAAGTAGCAAGTGGAAAGTGGAGTAATCGAGCTTTACTTTGTCCGGTCTGAGTATCAATTGGCGGATATTTTCACGACGACTTTAGATCGCGCTCGAATGGAATTTTTGGCCGACAAGCTAGGTTTGAGAACATTCTCGCCCGAGACTCTAAAGGAACTGGTAGATGAAGCGAAAGAATAGTGGTGGTAAACTATTATCCGTATCATTGGTGATCATCTGTATATATTGTTTATAATTTTATCCACAAAAGCAAAATACAAAAATATAAAAACATATAAAAACCATAAAAATTGAAAAATTCAGAAAAATCCAAAAACATTTTTACTTTATTTTTCAAAGGCATGTCTTTTGGTACGATAATATTTACGACCTTAGAAATGTCGATTAATATTGACACGGCGCCATAAATAGAGTTCGTACAAAAGTTGTAAATATTTCATAAAACATGCCCATATGGCTTGTAGTTATTTCAGACTACAACCCGTTTTTCATATTAAAGTCAAGTATTTCTTATGAAAACTTTGGCTCACAACGGGAATTAATTTTCTCGGGCATGGTTTACTTTATAACCATATAAGGGATTGTGTTTACGTAATAACACAATCTAACACGAATATATGTACGCTTCAGTGCATTTATTTGTTAAAACAAGAGAAGTCTTGTTTTTATGAATTTATCATCTCTACAACCATAGCACTCTACAATTGGTATCTACATACTCGACGATGCGACTACTCAAACGACGACTACAACTCTTTCAATAGAACACGGATCAACAATTGAGGGGGAGCAATTGTCAAGCATTCAAAATCTTTGATGCCGAACGCGCCAAGTTCACAAATTGGTGTCAAGACAACAATACCAATCGATATGGTGTCAAGAGATGACTTCAGACGTGACGAGGCGACCAACATTTGCCGACAAAACCATTTGATCTTATCATATGTGTTCTCATCAATCAGGTCCAACCTTGTCAGTTTATTCTAATATGGTGAATATGTGATTATATTACAAATCGGTAATCATATCTCACAAATTGGTCTCATGAAGATTAAACGGACTTGCATGTTTCTTCCCAACACCTTTGTTAAAACTTCATTAAATCAACTGATATTAAAAACATCGATTGGGTTAATATTTTTCATATGGGGAGAAAATGTGATTTAATATGGTAAATTATCACAAATGGTTTGACTTAACGTGATGGCTCATCCCGACATGTGCGAAATGTTTTCGAATATCGTGGCATATTTTAAGAGGGAGCAAAATGGATTTGCTATACCAAAATGGATTTCATGGTGACATATACTTACCCAAAACCCATTTATTTCACGACGATGAAGATTGTGGTGACATAAGGATGGTAGGATAGGTTAAGTTCAATAATTCTTCCAGAACCGGAGGGATCTTCCCAAGGACATTCCACAGCTAGAAATAGTAGTCCTTAGGAAATATGGAGAATGAATGTAGCTGAATGCCGACCAAGTACTTAAGTTAGCACTGGAACAATCACAACAGGGTGCTAGTTATGACGTATTGGTAAGCATTGAACGGGTTGAAGAATGAAAAAGAATTGTAAAGATAAAGGGTGTAAAGAAAGAAGCCCTCCTTACACCCTTAGCCAAAAACCGGGTCAACTCATTAGCTATTGAGATCATTTTTAATGATGCTTGATATTAAAGATAGACTTCATGGACCTAGTGATGCAATGCACGACCCATCCCAGCTAACTCAGATATCTCTCAAAAGGTATTTGTTTTAATCACAAGAAGACAACGCATTATCTATCAATTTATTCACTCCGAATAAATAGGTATTGAAATGGTGGCACTCCTCTCCAGCCTCCGATCACTAAAATCCAAAATGCACGATCGAGTCTAGAGCCATTTGAGATCATCAAATATCTCATTAGGACACATCTCCATATTTCCTTGCTTCTTCACACACTGTGAAAATTAAGAAAGATATTAAGAGTCCTACGCAAAATCTTTAAGCTCTTGCCTGAACATCTGAGTAATACGAAAGTATTTACAATGAAGATGGAAATCCTTCTTGAGAGAATATTCAAAAGCTCATGGTAGGTGACTTGTGCGATTCTTTATGAATCAAACTTGTGATAACTGGAAAGCAACAATTTTTTAATTCTTAATTGAATTTAAAAACGTTCCGGGCCTCTACGCAATATCTCAGTGATCTTGCCAGAACACTCAGAGTGACCTCTTAGTGTTCACAGTGATAAGTGGAAATCCTTCTAGTGTTAACCTCATAAAACACTTGGTAGGTAACTTGCAAGATTCAATATGAATCGAGCTCGTGACAACTGGAAAGCAACGATGGTGCGATTCTTTAATGAATAAAACTTGTTCCAGGAATCAGAATTGACGGCTTCAATCATACGAATAATTTTATCCAAATGATTCACTTTTTACGTTCGCAGTCAGCTTTGGACGATCGGGTAAAGAGAACGGGTTTACCCGAGAAATCTTGTCAAGGAGATTTTTAATTAAATCTACCTGCCACAAGTACGATATTTAATATCGTCCAATGGTCTTCACCGACCGGAGGTAAAATGCTACCAAAATAGAATGAAATGTTCAAAGCCATTTCATTCGTGTATAAGTATGTGGGACATGCGGTCACGAGGAGGCCAAAATCACAAGTGATGGATGCACAAGATCAAGGCAAGAGATTAATGCTAAAGATTGATATCAAAGATCACATCAGCATGTTCACCAGAAAAAAAAAGAAAGACGAAGACTACGAGCTCAAGACAAGCATAGTATGCTAGGTTTATTTTATTATTGTAACTTGGGTAACGCCCTTGTTTGGAGTGACCTCCATTAGGGGGAGATTGTTGGAAATACGTTTTACGTATTAGAAAGGATCGGTCACTCTAACAATAGTCTAAGTAATAGCTCGTAGTTTAGTTTTACTAATATTAAGCAAATAAGGCTAAGCCAAGCCTACAACATGTGTAGGCCAGCCCAACTTATAAGCCCAAGCCCATCTCATGGGCTCGGGTATATATAAACCCTCTCCTTAGATGGAGGGGGTGTGGTTTCATTCATGTTTACACATAGTTATTCACTTTCTCTCTCTAGAAGTGTGTGTGAAATCATCTATCTTTCTATCTCTTTCTCTCTCTAAACATAAGCTAGATTTACAATATCCTACAGATGCATTAAACCAAAAAACAAACAGATGCATTAAACCACAAAACAAACAGATGCATTAAACCAAAAAACAAACAAATGCATTAAACCAAAAAACAAACGGATGCATTAAACCAAAAAACAAACGGATGTCATACTACAATATTAAAACATATGCTTTAAAAAAGAATATATATTTGATTAGCATCTGATGAGAAATACATATATGAACTATTAACTAGTAAGGGTAAACTGTTTCATGCATTAAGAAACAAATTATAGTTACATCGTATATCTAAATGCTAGCAATGACTATATGTATCATGTAGGATGCAGACAAAACCAGATTTTTCTCATCATCAAAGAAATGTAGGCTTGCTGTGGTCAGTGATATACAATAAGGATTGTAAATTCGTAATATGGAACACTATATTGTCGTACCTCTGGACAAGTTCAAATTCTAAAAGAACACATCAGATCAAAATAGTTACTAACTGAACAAAAAATTCATATATCAAGCAAAAAGTGATAATTAAATCAACCTTCTAACCAGTGCTACCAATGACTTGTCGGTTCTACCCGCAAAATAATACATTTAGCACAAAATACGTTTGTAAGATCATGTTTAGCCAGAAAAATAGCATATTGTTGCACTAGAACTTTTTTTTGCAGATCATACCGAACTTGAACGGATCATACAAAACAAAGTTTATAAAGCTGCATTATTTTGTACACTTTTTCATGTCATTCAATATTAAAAATATAAGGTTCAAATTAGTACATTACTTTAATAAGTTCTTTCTCATACATTTTAACAAACACCTACTGATCAACTTTAACAAATTCAATAAGTTTAATAAATACATTTTTTCACACATTTTAACAAGCACCTGGTAATCAATTTTAACAAATTCTACTTGCTTCATAATCACAAACAATAATTGCATGAAAATGAACGGTTCCACGGGAGAGTTGAGATGGTAAAGATGGTAGTGGTGCCACGGTGGTTTCCGGTGATGGATTTTATGATTGTGACGATGGTGGTGGCTTCCACTAAGGTTTATGGTGGTGTAGTTGAAGATTATAACGATGGTGGTGGTTCAACGATGATTATTGGTGGTGGATTTCACGATGGGTTCTGGTGGTGGATTTTGTAAATGACGGTAGTATTGATGGTGTGATATGGTAAATGATTTGGTACGGTTGTTTTGTTTATGTTTTTTTAATTTGTATCCTGAAGTTTGATAGTATTGCAAAATCGACCTTATAACTTTGTTATCTAGGTTTTCTACCAAGACATGGTTTTCTCTAGATCCCACCCCTATATATATATATATATATATATATATATATATATATATATATATATATATATATATATATATATATATATATATATATATATATATATATATATATATATATATATATATATATATATATATATATACTAGTTGCAAAACCCGTATGATGGACGGGTATGACTTCTGATTGGCGTTTATATTTTTTGTTATGTAAATATTTTTTTCCATGTTTCTCTTTAGTATTGTCTTAGTTTAATGCATTATCAATCGCCATGTCATATATTTGTTGTTTATATCTTTTATTTTTTTTGAACGGCAGTTTGGTGCAGCGGAGTATCTTGCGTGCCACCGAGGCACCAAGTCTTTGTATGTTTAAATAATTAAAAACGTATATGACTTGTGGATATTGTTAAGAGAAGTTTTAAGTATAAGTCAACTATAACATACCAAATTAGGAAAAAGTTCAACATACATCCTTAATTATCACAATCACCCATTTTATCATGTAACAAAAAAACTCATTTTTTAAAAATTAAATATCTCACAAACCGTTCATCGTTACGTAAAACAAAACATATCACCGCGACGAGAATTAAATCATCTATTTATCGAGGGGCACATGTATATACTTTCGGCGAACTTTTTTTCGATTTTTTTTCTTACGTCACGTTTGAGAAAATCATATATGATTCTTCACGAAACATATATGATTTTCAGAAAATCATATATGATTCATATCGAATCGTATATGATTTTCTAAAAATCATAAATGATTCATGACGAATCATATATGATTCTTTCAGACATGACTTAAGAAAAAAAGTGGAAAAAAATATTCGTCGAAAGTATACACATATGCCCCTCAATAGAAAGTGATTTAATTCTCGTTGGAATGGTGTTTTTTTTTGACGATTTACCGTTTATGAGATATTTAATTTTTAAAAAAGTGGTGGGAAGTGGGTTTCTTAAAATAGGTGATTATGATTGGTTGAATAGGTATATGCTAATTTAAGGGTATACATATATCTTAACTCTACCTTTATTAAATTTCTATTAAAAACCATGTAAGAAAGCATTAGGGTCGGGGAAGCTTAAGCCTTGGTAATAATTGAGGTGTCGGTTAAAATCTGGTACCAATGAATAAGTCCATGTGGGGTATGTTATATCTCTGACGAGCCAGATGGGTTGATGGTGTTTACAGCATAAACTCTCGTAAATAAACCTACGCCTTCACTTATCTTTATTAGTGACGCTATTTACTACATCTTGATTTGCTTGATCCAAGTCTGCAAAATCACATAATCTATTTATACAAAGGTTAAAAAAGAATATAAGTTCACATGTTTGCATTTGAGATGACAATAAAAGAGTTGCACTTTAGACATCTCAAGATTACTGTTTGTGTTTTATGAAAATTATCCTCAACTGTGCTAGGCCTCTTTAGCTAAAAATTATACAGGATCACTCTAAGGGATCAGGCCGGGGGTACAATAAACGTCGAGGAAATTCACAAGATAACTAAAATAATAGTAATATAAAATACATCATTTACGTTAAAAACAAAACACACAATCAACTCTCTGAAACACAACATTATCCACTAAACGATAACCAACAACACAAAACACAGTTTGAGCAGCACATGAAACTTACCATGTTTGGTTGCAACTAAAGGGATGATTAAACTGAAACCCATGTCTCCTAAACTGATCGCTCAAAGATCCAAAACCACCCTGACCCCCAAACCCCTTAAATTTTAGAACCCCGTTTGCTAAAACCCCATTAGACGGAAACCGGTTTGAAAAGGATTTGATGCATGAAACAGTTGGTAGATGTTCCTTTAAATGCTTGTGCAAGACTATAAACCCCATGATGGTGGTGGTAATTATGCTGTAAAACAACTCTAATGAATCAGTTTATATCGTTTTAGAGAGCTAGTATACATCGATCTGAATTCAACAGCCCTGCTTTGTATTTATGGCATTTTTGAACCAATAAAATGACAAACAATAACGGTGACGACTACCACTAACCAAATTTAAAAACAAACACCATTCATACATTTTTTTCCGGGGTTAAACCATTCATACAATTTGAGATCTGCCAAAATACAATTAAAAACCAGCACCCTTCTGCTCCAGAGGGCAAGTCTCCTTATAAACATTTGGTTTAAACAAACAACTAATGTGGCAAGCTCCAATATAAAGAACCTGCGATATGAGTTTTTGTATTTTGTCAAATATATACGTAAAAATATAAGACCTTGAAATTTAGAAAATGGAAGTTTACCATGGATAATGGATTTGAATATGTTTGTCTTTCGCATCCACACCAATGTCTCCATGAGCTGATCCTTGCATATAGCATCACCGAACACTGCCATATCTTTTTCAACAAACACCGATATCATATAAGTAACGATACAACAATTGGAAAAACTAATGAAACTCATGTTAGACTTACGAAGAAGATTCGGTTGTCCTTGTCCATAAAAGATTAAAAATATCCTTTGTTTTGAACTTATTACTCTCTTGTTCTTTCCAACCTGTTTATGCCGTCCGACTAAAGCAGCCAAGAGATTAGTCGAGTTTGTGCCACTGCCTGTGTAGTCCTACACCAAGACTAACTTATTTTCAAATGGAGGAAGATTAAATTATTATGAAATTTACAAAAATCTAAAACTTCATCTTACCCGCGGTACTCCAGCGTATAGATCATGGCCACCCTCTACGTGTATAATAGTGCAAATAGATGGATTTTATGTCTCTGTCCTGCTATGTCATTGAAGTGAAATGCAATTAGTGTTCATGAAGGACTCCACCGGCTCGGATTAGTTGATAAGCATGGCATACATCAGCCTGTGGTAAGAAAGGGTAATATGAAGTCAACTCAGCCTAAAGTCAGTTGGTTAATTGCAGAAGTACAGTCTCATATTCCAGGCTCTGCGATTAGATTATGACCAAAGCAGTCAAAGATTTTACTAAATCTTCAAGAAGAATAGATTCTACACATACTTCTTCGACAGAGGCACTTGTCATTCAGCTAAATCACGATGAACTAAGGCAAGCGTTAAAAGACTTGCGTAATTTATAAGGATTTAGTGTTTGTTAGAAAGGATTAGTCAGCCAAAGGTTGATAACTCAGTGAACATGAATCTTAATGTGGATTAGTCGGCCAAAATTTGGGAAACCATATTGGTTACCCAAAAACCAAAAAAAGATTGTTAAAGAGTGGTGAAAGATAAAGGGTGCTAGGAATTTCCTAAATAGTTTGAATTAAAAACCGGTTATGGTAATCAAACTCGTACATTAGAATATAATGGTATATCAATCCAAGAAATGAGTACTCACAGACACGAGTAGTCCATTCTCGGAAGAACATAACTTCGTGTAGCAAGGTTATAGACCAAAGTGCCATCTTATATAAATTAAAACGGGTGTTCAAGCCTTTTTATTAAAATTTGTTATCTCTGCAAAACAACTCCATATTACTTATTTTTGTAAGAAATTTGTTGTTTCAAAATGCAAGAAGCTAACAAACAGTTTTCAGTTGAGGAATTCCAAACATGCGCACAATGTACTCTATGTTCTTGCCTAAAATTTTGTAACTGAAGTACAAAACGGCTAATACTTAATTGTATTCTAAATGCTTTGAGACACATATCAAACAGAGCGGGGCAAGAGGTTTCAAGGTGACTATTGCAGCATAGAACTTGTTCAGAAATCCTAAATTTTATGAAATGCACCTTGTCCAATGAGATTAGATTTCTCCAAAACTGTATAAAAAATCTTACTTATATAGTTGTGCTTGTGCATATAGATTGCATGCATTGAAAGTACTTTCTTGTCACTGCTTTTGTACCTGCATCAACAATTAGGAAATAAGACCCCAGTAATTTAAAGAAATATGAGGTTGTAATATATTCCTGTTTGTAGTAACAGATGCAATAAGGAGAAAAAAACAGATTATGTGTTTATGATTGGTAAGCCAGTTATCTTGTTTGTTATGTTTGTTTATTGTTCTGTTTAGGCGTATGAGAGCCACATGTATTTATAACATGTAAGTTCGTAATGTTGATTCAAAATTGATTATATTGATTAGGTTTTATTATATGTTTTCGAACGCTACCATATGGTCCTGGAACACCACAATATATAGAACGAACGGAGTGTGTTACATTCAGAAATAGTTTATGTTCCTAGTTCTCTATTTAAGTTGGAGCAGTCAAATAGAAGAAAAAAATCGTAGCCTGCAATTATTCAAAGTTTTTGTTTCAGTTTGTTCCACAAGTCTCATCGAATACTTTCTATGTTATAGGGTTAGATCAAGAGCAAGTACAAAGCTAACATGTCAAATTAAACATTGTTCATTTCGATAATTCTCTTAACAAATTACTTAAAATTTGAGTTGCCACTTCCAAATGTACGAATATGAAATTTGCTCGTGTGGTCTTACCATCTTGCAATTTTCAGAAGTCGTAATAATGAAATATCAAGAACCACTACTAACATACGACACTGGCTTTTGATCCATTTTAATGAAATTTCAAACTTAATGAGCATAGTTATATCGACACGTCAATAAGCAAGCTAAATATTACTACACAATGTAAAAAACAAATTAGGACCTACCAACCTAGAAGATTGTCATAATGTTCAAGTAAATTAGGTAGCCTCCTTTAACATGTAAAAGTATATCTGATTCAAAAAAATATAGAACAATTTAGATTGAACTTTGAAAGCATAGAATATTAACTGGCCAAAAGTAACCACATTTAACAAAAAAAAGTTATATATATCATCTGGATTTTTATCCCTCAAAAAAAATTTTAGCATGACAAACTGAATACAAAGCAGATCACCAAAGCATTAAAGAGAAAAAAACCCACCATAAAGAACACGTATTAAACAGCTAAGACAGACCCGAAATTTTTTTACTTGTTAACACACAAAAACCATATTGGTAATGAATGATCTCAACATAATCTCACCTACAGACATGTCATAAGATGGAATACTACAAAACTTGACCCATTACCAAGAACGTGCCCATTTAAACGAAGATTGTGTACCTTAAAAGAAGTTCCACACACAACCTCTAAATTTGACATGCCCTTGAAGGGTAACTCGAAAACACAGGATAATGAAGGCATGTTAAAGAAAAACACAGGATAATGAAGGTGGAAATTATGATTTCTGACCTATTAAATCGTTACTTTAACCTGGTGCTCTATTGTTGATGTCCACACCCATCCTAGTTAGTATATCAGATCATAGACTCAATATCTTTATTTTGCATTAAGATCAATCCTCACATGGCATACAAATAATCATTAGTGAATCCACAAAGAATTGAAAGATCAAGAATTAGATTATCAAAAATTAACTAGGAATATGTAATAGTACCATATCCACCATATGGGTATCCTCTAAGGAAATTGAGAAATGGAGTTAGTGTTACTGTTAACTGATGATATTATGGTTCAGGTTCAAGATAGGTTCATGTAATATAGGATATATGATTTTTATTGCTACCATGGTTTCAGATGCGGTTGGTATTTCAGTTCAATATGCAGAAATTGCTGGTACTTTAGTTCAGTGAATATATAATTCAGGAAATAAGGTCTCAGTGATTAGTGTTCTTTCTTGATTGCTTAAAACTAATGGTGCTTTAGTGAGTTATTGTGGCTGTAATGCCATTATTTTAGCAAGAATTACAGATCCTGAAAGTTTTATGGTTTCAGCTGGTATTGATAGTTCTTTGGTCTTAATGTTTTCAGGTTACATAGTTATGTTGCTATCATGGATTCAGGTTACGTTATGTATTCAGTGAGATATATGGTTATGGTTTATACAAAGAGTTCATCTTTAAGTAATGTTTCTGAGTGTGTACCAATTATTTTGATGTCTTCAATAAAGTTCAGTTCAGTTGTGTATGGTTCAGTTTTGATCTTAGTTTTACTTGGTTAGTAACCAACTATATATAGATTACAAAGTATATGTTAATACTGCCCAAAGTTATAGGTGGTCAAAGATGCAAGTTTTAGACCTTAATACTTACCAATCACTTTTTAATGGATGTCGACTCATAGATGGGACATAATGCGTGGGAGCCAAGTCACAACCTTTATACTTTTTCAAATCTTCTCCAATGCAGCTTAAAAGCCTCATAATATTTCCTGGCTGTCCACTGAGTTTAAAGCTGTGCACCATACTAATAGTTTGCCAATCAAAATATAAACATTACATTATGTGAAAAAAAACATAAGATGTTAAGCTTCTTAAAAAACTCTCTTGGTATAAACAGGGTGCTTAGCATTGGTTTATCTATGTGTTTATCTACTTAAAAATATGTAGCTCTGGTATTTTGGAAAGTGAATGTGTATGATATGGACATGAACAACACATATATAGTGAAAAAAAGATGTAAATGAAATTTTTTAGAGCGAATGAGAAGTGCAATAACAAAAGAATAGATACAGAGCACTAGAGTAGACTAAATGTTGTTGTACTGCTAAGCGTTATGAAAAAAGTTAATGGCAACAAAACCTATACTGATATCTATAACTTATTACACCTTCCGCTTGTCACGCACCTGCAAGAAATGACGTCATATGCCGATGGTGATAATTATTTTACTTGTATCATATTGGTTTTACCTCTTTATTTGCTACCTTTGTTGCTCTAACTTCAAATTGAACAGACGTTTATTACTATGCATAGAATTTTCTATGAAATCAAAATCATTTTAACCATACTATGTTTCCTTTTCATTAAACGTCAAATCCAAAACTTTAGCGCTTAAGCTATGTAATATTAACTACCTATTTGAACACGTATATCTTTGTATCTTGTATAATAAAACTGGGAATACCACATAACTTTACCGCTTAAGCTATGTAATAAAACTTAACCTTCTTATTTGTCTGATGAGATTTGATAAATTACCACAAAATCTTAAGAATATGGCACAAAAGTATAAACTGAACAAACTATGTACAGTAAATGAAGTGAAAACTCATATCTTCTATGTCATTCTAAGATGGAAAGTTGCATTTAAACAATGGTACACCTAATTACCAGAGGCTTACGCTTTCAATTATTAGTAAGTGCTTGTCTAAAAATTCTAAGGTTAAGGAAGAGGAAGGCATACCTATTACTGCTCTTCTTCTTATTCTTGTCCCTCTTCAGCACCTTTCCTGACTTCCTCATCGAGTCTTTAAATACCTATTTTCTAAATCGTTCTGAGAATGAAAGCATAATGTGTGCGCAAGTTATGATCAATTTTCATAATCCTTCAAAAATTTGCGCAGCTTATTTCTCTTTAATTTTTTCCTAACCTTATTCTTTAATTTATATATTTTGGTTTCAAGTCTGTCAAATATTAACTGTAAATTCATATATGAATATTAACACAAACTATAGAGATGTAAACACAATAGACAAAAAAATATGTAAACACAATATTACCACGAAGGACAATATGCAAACACAATAGACAAAAAAAATTATTCAACGGAATTCTTTGCGTACGCTAGTTGTTTGTGTTAATATTTTTTTGCTGGGAGATGAATGAGCTTTGCTCTATTCTCAGCAATTGCGTTCGACATGGCCTTGGTTGTTTCTTTCTCTATACTACATAAAGTTTTCACCAAGGTGAATTTTTAATAACTTGTATCTGGTCATAACAAAATAAACAAAGATACACAATCACGTCTGAGCAGAATATGGGTGCAGTTGGATGTATACGTTCATAATAAAATCAATATCACTACGAAGTAAGATTAAAGAAAAAACACTTTCCAATGATATCATGTGAGATGTAAAGAGACGTGCTAAAATAAATGAACACGAGAGGATGGTACTCAATGCTTCAACCAAACATACACGTACTTCAAGAAATTCAAGACAAATAAATTTATTCTACCAAATAGAACGGCATAACACTCTTCATCTATCTGACAGTTGGCGCAAATATGTGCAAAATAATAGAACAGCTTGCCTTTGTGCATAACAGGGGAAAAATACAGCATAACAATAAACTTAAACCAAGTAGTATTTAATCTTTACCTTTATAGAGTTGTCTGTTGATGTGCTCATTAACACTGGGTCATTAGCAAAGAAATGCAACGATATCACAGGGCTATCGTGAGCACCTCTGAAGAAAGTCTTCTTTTCAAGATTCCATATGCTTATTACACCAGATGAATCTCTAGACGCTAAAGGAGGTTGGCCATCTGCAAAAAAGGTGACTTATAGCTTACTTAACATGAATAGAAGCAAGAGAACTTGACAACCCCATAATAATAAGTATTAATGTACTTGAGCCTACCAATCTAGCTTTAGATGCGTTTTGCATATATAGGAGGCAACACCGGGTATGCAGAAATTTTAACATGGTTAAATCGAGCTTGCTCAAATGTAGCCCTTGTAAATCAGACCTCATGTTTTGATTTTTGATACTTTTTACAGACTAAACCATGGTCTGCTTAATTAAATAAGATTCAGGCTTTAGAAAAATCCACTATTAGAGATCATATATGCATACAAACAAAAAACCATTGTATCAATCATACAAAATAACTCCACAATAATAAAAGCATAAACAAAAAACCATTGTATCAATCAAACAAAATAATAAGAGTACTTGTTCAAATTTAGTAGTTGTTCCATCATTCAACCCCATAACTCCACATTTGCCTGATTACACACGCACAAAAATCATCGTTAGTAGGATCTATGTTTGCTTGATTCAAGTTATTTTTTGCCATTTGAACATGCCTACACCTGATATCAGATTCGTCTTTGAGTATGATTCTGAGTATGATAGTCTGAGTATTATTCTGATTGAGTATATTCTGACGAGAATCATTTTTAAAACATACAGGATTGAATTTTGTTTATACACCATCAGATTGAGTATATAGTCTGCAATTAGAAAACAAAATTGGGCATGCTTAATCCAATTTACCTGGATTGTGGACCATCAAATCATTATCTGATGTAACAAATTCAAGATTATGATTTCGTTACAATATAACTCTAACAATTACAGTGATTCGATTTTAGGGTTTTTGTGTGTGGGGTTTTTTGGGGGTCAATTAATGTGAGACAGAATGATGACCATATCACAAAGTGTGTGCAACTCATCTTACCATTGGAACGATAATATCGTACTTTCCAATTTACATAAAAAAAAACGTGTATGATAGCATTCCTATACGTTAATATATGTGCTCACACAAAAAAATACATCAACGGGGTGACCATGAGGTGCTATAGAACCATATAGAATTCTCTGGAAAATAGTTGTTATTGATTGGGTTATAATAAAAGAAAATCTAATGATTATTAGATGGTAAATGTAGATTAACATCATCACCTTGGAATGTACTACTCAATCTTGTTGAGGATGATGTATCAGCCGATTCAACCATTCGTTCGAGATCCTTATGCAGCTAAATATGTGCAGTGATGTGGACCCTCTTGAGCTGCAAAACAAAATTAGCAGATATTAGAGCTGCAAAAAATGAATAAGAACCAACTTTCATATAACGAATATGCAAATCTCACTCACCCATTGCCATGAAGAACCCAACTGAGCATCAAAGGTATTCTAATACCTGTAAGGCTTGGCATTGTAAGGCATGACTTCATGGTCATTAAGTAGCACTATATAGAGTTTGGCGCTTTTAATTTAGTTATGGGGTGTTTGGGTTTATTACAGATTCTGAAATTAGTTTTCAATTAGCAGTTGCCGATATTCCTCAGGGCAATCAGCTCAGTCTCAGTCAAAATCAGCTAAAAGCTCTCCCTTATGTACGTTAATCAGCAGCTTCATAAACAGCTCTCTGTGATGTTCTGGCCAGCTAGGATATTCCACGTACCTACGACATAATCAGCATTGGGCCATTTTATGAAGTCGACCCTCATTCCCTTCCCTCTGGATTTTCAAAACTGCAACAACACTTCTTTATAATTTTATTATGTGAAACAAAGCTTGTTGATCCAATTGAAACTTACCACATAAGAGTTCATAAGCAAAGTAAAATTTACAGAATATTTAATTTAGTCTTAATCACCTAAGACTTGATCTAATTGGGAATAATTCCTCCAAGCAGACCTCCAACGACACGACCATCAGGGCTTGATAGAGTTATGCCTCCAGACTCACAGATGTGAAAGTTCGAAATAATGTAACAAATTCAAATCTTCCCTACAATAAGATAGGATAACAACCAATATCAGCCATCAAATCATTATAAACAAACAAATTTAATCACAAAGAATGAAGAAAGTTACACATTCACCTTCTGTTTTTCTCAAATCCTTTTAAAACAGCTTCTTGCACAAATAGGTTTTTCAGTTTAAACTGTCGAGATTCTTATTGAGCTAATAACGGAAGGTGTTAGTTTTATTTATGCGACTACCCGTCAAAACGATTTCAAAACTTTATGGCAGACCGCTAGAATGCATACTAAATCAACAAACGTTACATAAATCATACCTTCTCTTTTTTCTCAAATTCTTTCCAGAGCTCGAAGGTAACCCCTAATTTGGGACTTTTTTGCATTTCATTTCTTCCTCCCTAGTGCCCTAAGTGGCCTTCGCTTTTTCGTCCAACCACCGTCGCGAAAGTTATTGACTGGTGCTTCTTGTCTTCTAAACTGATCAAATTGCTTGCAAACTGCTATACATGTACACAGAATAAAAATTAAACTCAGACTCTAATAAGACTTTAGGATATCAAAATATAGAACACGACACAGAAAGGTACTCATGCCAAAAAATGACAGTGCACATAAGCTCTCTACAAGAAACTAAAATGTCAATTTCAAAACTACCATTTTTTAAAACTCAATTCAAGATTTAAATCTATCGCTGATGTTTTTATCCTAAGTCTTACCCGGGTGCAAGCAAGCTATAAACTACAACTATTCAGCTGCCTTTTTGGATTTCCTCACCGGGTACATCAACAGATTTGTTTTGCTTCTTGAGTTCATGTCTTTGGTCTGTAAGATAACAAAGAGTTTATTAAATTGAAGACCCAAGACGCATGTACATCAGATATCTTCAGCTTATAACAAAGAGTTTATTAAATTGGAGACCCAAGACGCATGTACATCAGATATCTTCAGCTTATATCCGGGCTTATGATTTTATTTTGTTTTGATTAGTTTCTATGACTTTATTTGTCTCGTATAAGAGCTTAGTTGAAAAATGGGTTCAAGACGAATATGCAGAATGAAGTTATCTTGGAAGCTTGAAAATAATCTAAAACAAACACTCTTTATTTTTGTAACTTGTTCATAATAACGATCAAAATGTATTAAATTGTACCTACAAAAATTTAAATTGATAAGTCCTTACCTGCTCGTTCTACATCTTTCCTTCGATTTGCTCCAAGTGTGTGTTGATGTTGCTAATAATCGCACAATAGCAAACAGAGCAAAACGTAGATCTCCTATCTTGTCAATGTACGGGGAGTCTGCAGACCATGAACATAGAGAATTAATTTCAGATGGTAACGGTACATATGCGTAGTTGTTTGGCATCTCGTATTTAAAAAAACAATCAGAATGATTAGCTCATTTGTGTCTAACGAATATAGCGCAATATTACAGATTATTGGATGTCTGAATAAGCATACAATGTGGGTCTGATATCCCCTAAAGTTTCTACCCATTGGGTCTGATATCCCTTAAAGTATCTACCAATTATTTTACTTTTGTTCAAGTAGGCCTAGGAAAATGAACACTTTGACATGTTACGATGGATAAGGCAATGAAGATATGTAGAAAGAAAAGTTACCTCATTTGCAGTACCTATATTACTGAATCCAAATGAAGGCCCAGCCTCAGCATTATCGACTGAGCTAGATATTCTGTTTGCTGCATTAGTTGTCACTCGATCTTGAAATCTTACTTTTCCATCAGTGTCTTTTGCAGAAGAGCTGATCACGTCACTTGTTGCAACTACAATGGGAAGTCAAGAGTTATAGTGGATCTTGGTGATGGCACCTCGGTAGACACATGGAAATGCTAGTATGATAAGCCATTATAAGGAAACCCTTATTTATCCAATAGATGCTATGGTGTCTCATACCTAGTGATTTCTATAGCAAGGAAATGAAGGACTCTTATTTATAAAAAAAATTATAGGATCCGTAAGCTATTAGCAAATCTCTCTATCTATAACTCTTCTGATTATCATTTAATTGTTTTGAGCATCCGAATACGCCACGCGACCAGCTTCATACTGAAAAACTCAATAATTCATGTCAACAGAACTGATATTCAAGATCATAAATAGAGCTAATCACAAACTTACATTAACTTGATAACAATAGTGAACTGATAGGAAAAACAATAAAAACACAAGTTTAATATTTTCAGTCTATTCATTTAACTCACAAACATCAGAAAGTTTCCATCAAAATTACAGTTTTTATTGTCATCTACATGTATGCTCAGGTGGGCATCAAGTATCAACATACAACTTTACTGTAATGTTATTACTTTAAAAAACAGGTGGATTAAGGCCTCTCACCTTCTCGGGCATAAGTTTCTTTTTAGTAGATGCAGGTTTAAGTTTTCTTTGTTGCTCAATTAGTTGCTTTTCCCAAGGTTTAAGCACAACACCAACCTTAGCAACCTCAGTACGGAATGTCTCGTTTTCAGCTGTTAAATGTTAAATTCACATATCAAATCGAGAGTCTAAGAGCCGCAAAAACAGAGAATAAAGAACATAAACAAACATCAAACAATAGCCTGACTAAGTTTCATTTTCCATCTTGTGTATATTATACAAAACAATATACCTTTGAAGCTTTCAAAATTTCATCCAAACTTTTATCCTCGTCTACCTTTTTTGCAACTTAGGAATATCTATTCTAATAGAATAACAATAATAGGAATAAATCAAAACATATACTTACACAAGCTGATTCGTCAAAATAAAAGCCATTATCTATACTAATACAATAACAATATTAAGTTTTCAAAACGTTTAATTGTATCATACCTCTCAGGAAATCCATCCTTTGTTTTGATTGAATCATTTAATCCAAGTACCAAATTTTCAACTGTTTAGAAAGTACAAACACCTTGCCAGCATGATCATAGAGAGGATAAAGCTAGAGGACGTTGGTGAGACTCCCTACAGTTACATTAGTAGCAGAAGCGTGAGTTTGCATCGAATAAAAAGTTGTATTATAACAAATGATATTAAGAAGAAGACCGACTGTAGGGATACATGATGATTAGGGTTTTGAGAAAAATAAGGGTAGGTTTTTTAGTAGGATAATCATAATCCGTGTTGATGTTAATCTGTTTTGTAAATATCAGAGGCCCGTATAATAACAAATAATAATCTTTGTGATTTGGTAAATATCAAAAGATATGATCGATTTTGTTTCAATCAACCTCAAGAATCAGCCCGAGTTTTAATTTAAATGTTTTCGCGCGTTTATTAATATGATTTTGCTTTCGGATATCAAAACTGTTCGTTCAGTCTAGTGGTGGGAGCTGTATGTAGTGAGTTTGAAGATCCAGGTTCGACTCCCAAAAGTGGCATATTTTTTACTAAATAATTAAAATTCGGAAAAATATAAAAAAGGAAAGTGATGACATGGATTAGCAACATGATTATGTGGCATATCCCTCCTCTTATATATAATGTAGAGATATATATATATATATATTATATAGGTATAACTATGACTTGATACCACATCCCCTAATCCCAGTCATATGTGACATGGCACCTCTAAACCAATAGAATTTGTTTTTTAGCTAAGAAATCTCAAAACCTTGCCAAAATTAGTTTTTGAAAATGCAATTTATAAAAACCGGGCCGCAATTTTCCCAAAACCGCGTTTTCATATCGCACCTATAAATAATAGGTTTGGAAAAAAAATCATTGTTTCTTTATTTTTTTTCTAACAACTCACTGACGGGAAAACACACAGGGAAAACACACACACACCAGCAACTCCAAATCCATTTTCCCCAATCCAACACCCATGAAACTGTTTCAATCCTAACCCTTTTAAACCTTGGATCAAACAACTGATCTATCATCAAAGAAACATAAACCCTAATCATATTGGTCCATGATTGATATTTTTTTAAAATTTCTTTAACTTTAATTGTTTATGAATAGATGAATTAATGTCATTTGCGTTTATGCTTATAAACCGTTTATGACAAAATTAAACATAAACCCTAATCCGATTGATCTATGATTTAATGTTTTTTAAAGATGAATTAATTTGATTAGGGTTTATGTTTATAAACCCTTTATGACATCATTGCAGATAATGACATGAAGGCTGAAGATGTTATCGATTTTGAAACCCTAATCCATTTTTCAGTTTCAATTGATCTTTAATCATATTTGATATTTAATCTATTTTTGAAACCCTAATCGTATTCGATTGATCTTTAATCGTATTATATACAGGTAATCATATTTGCCCTTTGAAACCCTAATCCGTTTTTCTAGTTTCAATTGATCTTTAATCGTATTTGATCTTTAATCCATTTTTTAAACCCTAATCGTATTCGAATGATCTTTAGTCGTATTATATACAGGTAATCGTATTTGATCTTTGAAACCCTAATCCATTTTTACAGTTTCAATTGATCTTTAATTGTATTTGATCTTTAATCCATTTTTAAACCCTAATCGTATTCGATTGATCTTTAATCGTATTATATACAGGTATAATTATTTCACTTTTAATTGTATTACTTTTAAACCCAAATCCATTTTTCTCTAATTAATACTGACCTCCAATTATCCATCTATAATCTTGATCGTTCATCTCTTTGGAATCATAGGACGTTGCTGCATTCTGGAGTCAACAACTAACCCAAACAGTAAGGGGATTAGTAATCGTCTAAACAGTTCAAGCGATTTAAGATCTTGGTCGTTATTTGATTTCAGTATCACGTCTAATATGCAAGTTTGTGCTACTAAAATGAATTTAGGTGATGAGGGGGAGTTGGAAGATAATGGATCAGTGGTGCGGAGGTGAGTTGTCTTTGTGCACTTCATAGTTTATTTAAGCTTGTGTAATGAGTCTTCGTCCTTTTTGGTTGCAGCGTTAAAAGTCGCTGAATCTTATGCTAGACGTAGTCCGTATTCATAAATTTTTATTTACATCTTATTATTGCATGTGTATAGTAGTCGGTTCTTTACTGATGATTACCACATATATAAGCTTCCTACAGACTTTAGTCTCTTTTGTTATAAGGAGAGGTACCCCAGAAAGAGGTAGTTTCAGCTTCGGGACTGTTCTTTTGGATCTTCTGAGCGGAAAACATATTCCCCCAAGTCATGTAAGTAGCCCTGAAATTCTGGTAAAATATTTGTTATTCTAAGAGCATGACAAGTTGATTCTGGCCTATAAAATGTTATTCTGGTAGTAGCCCTGAAAGTCTTATTCTGTAAGTAACCCCGAAAGTGTAAGTAGCCCTGAAAGTGCTATTATGTTAATTTTAGCTTCGGGAGTTGTTGTCCGGCTGGTTTGTTTTGGCCTAATCCTCCTTTTGAAGATGATAGAGTTGCAAACCTCACTGGCATGGGCAATAGAATCAGTTGAACAATAGGCAAAAGAACCAACATGGTTCTATGAAATGATAGCTAAGGCTCCTGTCGACATTCCTTAAAATAGCACGGCGATGCAAGACACAAGTGACGTCATTATTATGTATATGGAGATGGCTAACCAAATGAATGTCAATAAGATAAGAAATGTTACCAGCATAATGCTATAGTGTCGGGCCTTTCCTTGACCACTTTGACTGACCCGTTTTGGATTCCTAAGTATTATTTTTAACTAAGGCTGTGGTCTTTGGCTCGATAGGTGGTCATCTACATAACGTGGATCCGTTAGATTCACATTCGATAGGTGAGTCCATAAAGTGCAGTATGAAGAATGAGAAAGCTACTCATGAACCATAGGTTTGGCTTAACATATTTAACTAGAACAACTGTGTCCTTCGCTAACACATTCCCATCTCTGTAATGGTTACAAACTATATATATATGGTTACAAACTATATAACAGAAGGTTTCACTTCTCTCAATTTACATCCTGCTGCCAATAGCCATACAAGGTATGTTGAAGTTGTGGTTTTTTTTAATTTACTATTTGTAGGCATATAATTAATTCGTACCACTGTTATTGCAATAGATGTGGGATTTAGTTGTGCTTATTTGTATTATTGCAATTTGCAAGCATGTGGTACATACCTAATTTATTGTTACTTTGATCAGCTCAAATTGTATTTAATTATCTTAACTTTACTGACCATTGTTCTATTTTTCTCTCAGCTTGCCAACACATACACTGAAGTTAATGATCCAATGGTGCAATGGCAAAGATTTGCTACACAACTCAAGTTATCACAACTTGTGTGTTTGGAAAACTCATCCTTTTTTACATGTCCCATACTAACTCATCAACCTGTTAATTCTGTATACAATTTCAGGATCGGCAGTCAGGTGATGACGAGACAATAGCTTTTGATGAAACGTTTATAACAACTCTTGAATATGGGTTGCCACCACTGGTGGTTGGATCACTAAGGGACTTTTATTGTATATTAAAATTACATCAGCCCCACTAAAGAAAGGTATTAAACAATTAAAGAAACACAGAGCGGTAAGCAAATTGTTTGATACAATTGCTTCTATCATATGTTTAACTGGAACATAAACGATCCTCACACTCTTCCATTTCTGCATTATAACTGGTTCTCATCTCTTACTGCAGTCTGCATATCATTTACTTAGCATACTCAATGCCACAAGCGGGTAACCTATATGACACTTGCATACACACCTTCGGTTTTACATCTAAATGAACAGTATACAGTAAGAGATCAGTCTTGTACTCAGTTATCTAAAGGTACGTCCTTGTAGGCGCTCTTATATTCAGTTTCTATATAGCATTTTCACTGTCAAGTTTGACATTAAAAATCAACCAGTAGCTTGGGGTTAATATCTAGGGGCGTTTTTTGAGTTATGTCTAAAGGTTTATATAAGTTTAGTATACAAATATATCTGCTTATTGCATAGTTGTGAAGAGTTAAAATATAGATGTAATCCTAAAGCACTAATAACATGAATAATACCATAGCCATGGATATAGATGCCATCACATGTGCTAAACCATCTACTAAATATGCCAGCTTCAGTATATTCTGACATATGTTAAGGCTTCATCTACGAGTTATCACAATTACAATTTAGGGCATGATGTGAAACTTTAGTACTTGCTGATAATCTTCTAAAATGTAGAGTGGGATTCATAAACTCCTTTTTGCTTGACATAACAGAACAAGTGAGGCGTCTGTTATGAACCTTAAATCGCGAGTACAGTCTATAACTTGAGTTTTGAAAGACAATTTCGAATTAGGTTCCATGATTAATTGGGAGAAAATGAGCTTATGAACTGTCTTATAGCATAATTCAGGTGGTTCTAAAAAACTCCAATTTATTTTGGTAATACTTTAATTTATATTTTTGCTGATAAATAAGCGTGTTTGAATAAAATGTAAAATAATCACAAACACCTCTAAATTCAGATATTAACTAAAATCTGTATTTCAACAATAATAATCAGATAATAACAACTTAAGGGTTATGAAAATGAACATTATGATTTTGTGCCCCGCCCCTGATCATAAAAAGCTGCCCGCCCTATGACCCACAACTCAAAATGAGCCTTGCGACTAGACACTATTGCTTTATATTGTTGGTCGTAGTTGGAATAAGTTCCCCCAAAGCTTTAGGATCCTGTTAAAGAAACGAAACCATCCCACTAAATATATGACAAATTTCATTTAAATTCAACGTGAATCTTAGAATAAAATTGAAATGAATGTCTATGATTTAAAACTAAGTACTATGGATAAAGAAGTATGAGCAAGAGCTACAAATACCTTAATATGGATTTCCAATGCAGTCTTCAATACATAAAGCTAATTGTAACTACATTGGCCATTACTTTGAGCAATCTTACTTGAACAATGACACGGAAGGCCACTTAATAAACACAATTTCAATTTTTTATTCAAGTGGAGATGACGTTTTTATTTCATGGTATTGTAGGAAGGTCGCTTGGGGATCCTAATGAACCTGATAAGAAGGCTATTCACAGTGTGTTATTTAAACATCGGTGAGTCAATTTTATGCTTTGCTGCTCTTTTTCTTAACAGTCTTAGGGAGAATGTTAGTCAAGGACTTTCATTAATTAGTTTTTAAAGGTTTGGTTATAGATTATTGTAGCCAGAATGTTAGTCAAGGACTTTAAAGTTTTCAAATAAGGATGTATGTAAGATGTAGATGAGGATATATATAGGGCTATGCAAAAATCCTTTGTAAGATGCAGTTAATGACAGGCATATCATATACAATCCTTTGTAAGACCCTTTTTCTTTGATTTGAATAATATAAATAAGTCTCCTCATAGACTTTTTTTCCCAACACGAGATTCAATGGTAATAACCTCGATTAAAGATAAAGATTTGACATTTTACATGTATGAAGATTTGTCAAATGGGAGCAAACTGGTCAAAGTCAAATTCAATGTACTTTAAGCCTTGGGAATTGAAGTTGTGCACAAAGCAGATTTACCCATTTTTGTTTTGTAATGATTATGTTCTTATGTCCCTTTTATTTAGATGTATCGATAAAAGATATATTATCACAATCATCCTATCTTACTCGACATAACATACTGAATTATTATGTTACAGAAGCTTAAAGGAAAATTGAGAAGCATAAACAAGAGTGCAAGTTTGACCTCCATGTTGAGGAGCAATTCTATGATGGTCGTCTCTACTCTGCAAATTTATGTCACAGTTTGCTACATTATTCAACCGGTTGACCCGAAATTGAACAGTCACGACTAGGTTTGATTAGTTACGACCGGTTTCATTAGGTACGACCAGGGTTTTAACATGCATGACCGGTTCATCTCACTTTATTGCCAATGACACAATTTAAGAAGAAGGCAATATAATGAGCCCAAGTGATAAACTGCAAGGTATTATCTAGAGTAAACTACGTGTTGTTGTGTTTGCTAATTATATATTCTCATGATAATATTTTACCCTTAGATATAGGAGTAAAGTACGCGTTGGAATGGATTCTTCAAGTTCAATTTGTTCAGGAATCAATAAAACAAGCCGGAGTTTTGGCGTTGGGTATAATCGTCACATTAGATTTACCTTCAGGTTGAAAAACAAGGCAACCTCTTCCCTGTAGAGCGTCCCTATACATTGTCAGTTCACCAAGTAAGCAACTTCTCATTTCCAAATATTTTATCATCCTATTATAAGGATTATATTTAATTTTGTGATTAACTAATGATAAAGGCCTTACCGTCAAAGCCACCAATGTTCTTTGCATCAATAAACACATTTGGTACATTTTGTTGCTCATTCCACTCGTGCAATGCTATAGTCTATTAGGTACTTTTAATAGTGTTTCATTTGGCTCATATTCAGGAAACATCTGATGGGGATTCACAATCAGCTGAGGATACAAGTGGGCACGTTTGTCATCAGCTGTGGAAGTCGTAAAAGGGTAGCTACTAACAGCCTATATACTGTTTAGCTGTTACCTCTGCACGTACTGAGGGTTGCGAATAACGACAATGAAGCTGAGACATCTAATCAGCCCTAGGCATTGACGTGGCCATCTTCTAAGACAAATTCTAAAACAAATGCTAGAAGGAGTGTACATTATAAGTACAGATTTGATGAACTGAATGAACCTCCTCCCTGGTCTTCTGGAATCCGTTCATTGCTCCCATTACTTGGTGGAGATCTGCTAACTGGCGGCACCGACTTGAAAATTCGTTGATGGGATCATTGGAGGTTTATGTTATCCTGTTATATTATTTTCTTTCTTGGGGGTCTCATCACACATTATTACCACTATTATTTGTATCTATAATAATACACAGCCCACAGAAGAGCTTATTGCATCAATGGTCTGTCCATTAAAAGCAGTTCATGTAGTTGCTGCCACTGACTCAGGTCTTCCAGAGGGCCCTTCCCGAGAGCCCTTCCCTTTTTTTAAGTGCTCAAATAATGTTGTTGCCTGGATTAGCCGAAGGCTTGAAGGTAATTTTTTTTTCATATCTCTGGTGTACTTTGTCAGGAAAGTACACAGACTAACAATGATTAACTTTTTTATTTGGTTAAGGTATTTGTGAGAGCTGCTCACGAAGCTAAATGGATGAATGAGATGGAAATCAGCATCTATGACTCGTGGTTTGACCCGGGCATTTCCTCTCTACCTGGGCTTATTCCTAGTGCTTTTATATATCTCAGAGCTAGCCCAGATACTTGCCATAAACGTATGATGCTTCGTAAAACAGCAGAGAAAGGCGGAGCCAACCTATAATATATGAACGATCTCCATGAAAAGCATGAGAGTTGGTTTTTTCCGTCTGAAAGTGGAAATCACTGAACTCTATCCATTAGTAACCCTCTTCAGATAGATAGCTCTTTACATCCAAACATAAAAGATCGTGTATTTAATTTGAAGGCAATTATATGCATCTAGCATTCGGAAGGTAGTTTTATAAGTTGAATATAGTGTACTTTTCTTACCTTTTGTTAGCTTATATGGACTTTATTTGCCACACACAGGTACCTGCATTTGTTCTTGACTGTGAACCAAACATTGATTTTAACAAGGACATTGAAGCTAAACGACAGTATGTTTTCTTTCATTTCACATGCTGACAGTAACTATTGAAGCCTTATAGGTAGCACAATGGCTTGGTCGGTAGGGTACGTTGGGGTAACAGGTCAAACTAAGTATTTTTTGTACATGTTGAAAGTGTTCAGGTCAATTAAACTGAGAGATGGTTTATCTTTTGAATTAAATCGAGATATCATCATTAAGCCACCCAGAACAGATCGTTTGTTCAGTTTCATCTTCAACAGTTTTACTTCTAATCATACTTATAAGAGTATCGTATGAGATTCAAGATCGGCGAAAAAATTTGATACAAACTATCAAGTTTTGCATCTACTTTGTGAGTATATGATGAAAATAGTAATGGAGGTGAATTGTTTTACACAATTAAACCACCCGTCCCTCAGCTATTTACCATTATTTCTATACTTTTTTTGTTTTCTTTCTTGGGCGTTACCAGTGTAGTTTTTATGCTAGGCATCAAATGCAAAGCTACTCGACGATCATATGAATAACATGTGCCTCAACTTATACCAGGTTAGGTTATTCTTTCTATAATAATGAAACTTATAACCTGATAAGGATTTACATCAGTACGACGTGAGTTATTATAAATAGTGATTTGATAGTTAAATTTATATTGTAAAGAGTGACATTTCATTCTTTTTGATGTGTTTAGGTGTCGATCACTCCAGAGGTGACATCACGTGGTGCGAGTCGTGTTGTAGTTCAGGCCAAGAAAGGCATACTCTCGACTCCCAACGGACATGGGTATACAAGTTGCTACCTTTATTATTTGTGCCTTTTCCTCTTTATTCCTCATACCCTCTATATCTCTGTTCCCGCATAGAACTTCCATTTACTATGTTATAGCATTACAGCCTGAGCTATTTTGTTATGTCCGTATGGTACAATAGCTAAGGTTATAATTTGTATTAAGGAACCTAAAAAAATATGGATTATCTACTGCTATAATAGTTATGACAAATATGGACTTACGTGGTGCCCTATCAATCACCACATTGGGTTAAAATATAAGAGTAGTGTAGTCACTTAACATAGTTTTTAAATCAAACACCCTCTTAATGAGTTTCACACTAACAAGCATTTTTATTATAGAATATAAAAGTACAACTTAGTTTTTTATATCAGTATTTATATCTTTTTACAAGGTTGACGTGTACACATGGAGTCGGATAATGGTGGGATAGGTTCCGATTTAGTTTTCTTATCAGTATTTATATCTTTTTACAAGGTTGACGTATACACATGGAGTCGGATAATGGTGGGATAGGTTCTGATTGAAACGCTTCCTGATTGATTTCTACTACATCAACTAAAAGAGTTAGTCTGAACATTAATCAGACTACAATAAGTATTTTATATGGCAATGTTGATTAACCTTGTGTTTAATGCTTCATTAACGTACCCTCTGATTGAACGCTTTTACGAGTAAAGTGAACAACGGTTAGCTATGGTCCCAAGAAATTAGTGGGAGGTATGTGGTGCACACAAAGTTAGAGCTAATCTATTATATTACTAAATTTTAGTCTTATTTCATTTTTAATTTTTATGTACAAGAGGCACCTACACATGAGGCGGACTTCAAGATCGTTAACTCTATAGCTCGTGAGTGTTACTTATCAATACACAGATACCCAAAAACCACTTGCACACTATAAAAAAACACCACAGATCTATTCATCAACACAAAACTCAAAAGATGAGATTTAACTACAGGTGATGTTAGGTAAAGGTGTATGTGATGTATTAGATCAGAAATTGGTTCTTGATAGTTGTGCTTAAAATATGGCTCAAGGTTTGTTCTCAATATAGTCACATCCAAACACCCCTTAATGGGTATCCTGTTTTAATTTTTTCTTATTATGATGTTTTCATTCAAGAAGCAAATAGTGGGATTTGCATGGTGGTTTCTTCACTGAGTTTTACATGGGCTTTTTCAGTTGTTATATTCTGGTTCGGGCAAATGTGGATGAGTGGGTTTGAGCAAAAACATCACTTTCTGAATCCAGTCAATAAATCCTGAATTATGGTCACTCAACTCCTTATTCTCAATATTTTGGGCTTATAATTTTTGAATGCAGAAAGACTGATAGAAATGAGTTAACTTCTAACACTTAGTTTGTTGGGGATGAAGATCGCCCTCCTACACAAGTAAGCTGACTTAAAATGTTCACTAACATATTTGCAGTTAGGGGCCATGTTTTCTGATATTCTAATTACGTTTTACCAGGTTTTATGTGAAAAATAATGTCAATGGATGATGTTGGTAGTGGAGGTGAGGAAGCTGTTGTCACTTTCAGTCAGATATACAAAATCTTACTCCACACATTTATCCCACCATTTGTAATCAAATATACAAAATCTCAATTATCAAGTTATCCCAAACAGTGGGTTTCATACTTTCAGTCACCTAAATGTTAAAAGTTAAGTACCTGGTATCTTAAGCACATAAATCTGATGTGACATCTGTGTTTACCTTCAAAAAAATAAAGCCACGTGTACACCCTGGTGAAGAAACAGAGAAGCGCTAACCTTCTTTAACAGATCATGATCATCAGTTCTCAGAGAGTTGCGCCTATTATTTTTCACATGACCAATCTTATCCGACTCATATTGTAAGATATACCATAGAATAGAATATCTATTATGACTAAAGAACATTCAGAAAATAGTAATGTATCTCTACGCACCAAAGGAAGGTGTTGTTCTCCATGTTGATGTTAATCATCGTGGTGGTAGTCAGGTTATCCAAACCGCAAGGAGAGTCATCTATGCTTCCCAACTAACTACCAAGCCATGTCTTCTCAAGCCAGGTTACCTTTTTGAAATGGAGGGTGACAATGAGCCCAGTTCTAGTGATTATCATGCTTCATTGGAGACTCATGTGGTCCAACATCTTATCCGAAACCGCAAATTAACGAGGTCCAAAATTTTGTAGATGGGCGATATATATGTCCTCGTGAAGCATGTTGTAGAATTTACCAATTTGACATACATAGTAGATAACCA